>OZ012740.1:83982546-84029601 GCA_963859935.3 Lathyrus sativus | reverse complement strand
GTAAGAAACCGATGCAAATAAGTGTATGATCTCTAGGTTAAAATGAGAAACTAAGAAAGAAAAGAAAAAAAATTATGAAGAAAAAGACATGTTCCTTCTAAGTTAGGTGCTCCTCACCCGAGCACTTAGCCTAACGGTACAAACTCTTTAAGTTCAATTGATGCTTAAGCATATTTGCAGAAAAAAATGAAATAATAATGAGATCGTAGTCACTAACAGGTCTACTTGCCATGAATGTGTATGGATAACGGGCTTAATGTGATTGCACTATAATGAAATGGGGTGAAAGAGAGCATGAGTTATAGGTTGAGTTATAATGGCATGATTCCGATTGGTTTGCATAAGTAGGGAGTTTTTGAAATTGTGTCGTTATGATATCCTTGGTATTAATATTTAGTACCTATCGATCTAACATTAGCCTAGCAGCCACGTATGATTAGAGTTTCGTCGTGACTTTGTTTCGAACTATGCTTATTTCTTTTTACTGTGTTGGTCGATTGCTTGAGGACAAGCAATGGTTTAAGTGTGGGGATGTTTGATAACGTGAAATCATATCGTTTATTTGGCTTGATTTACATGCATTTATTTGTGACTTTTATTAATTTATCTTGATTTATGTTCTATTATATGATTAATTTACTTCGTTTTGCAGATTTGGGGAGAATTTGGACTAAAGAAAGAAAAGGAGAAGAAACAGATGAAAAACGAATGAAAAATAGATGAAAAACAGCAGATACGGATTCTGCTGCTGTGACGACCGTCACAGGTCCATGACGACCGTCATGCGTGTGATGACCGTCACGCAAACAAAAAACGCAGAATCAGAATTCACGATCAATCTCAACTTAAATCCTTCCTACACTTTCTCCACTCATTGCCCACTACTGGAAGTTACTACCACTTTCTCCATATCTCACTGTTGCACCCCAAAATTTGCCCTCACAATACAAGACTTTGTGTTCCAAGAAGGTTCACAAGGTTCACAAAATTCACAATTGGTCAGAAGAGTTGACAATTCCCTCAGACAATGCACCTCCTAAGCAGTGCATCCAAAACTAGGGTTTTGACTTTTCCAAACTTCAGATTTGGTCCCAGGGGTATTTTGGTCATTTTACACAAATTCTACCAATTCCTTGAAGCCGGGCTGTTATTAAAATTCTGAGGCATTTGATGCGTTATGGTCTTGAGGCATTCAAATCACCATACCTGAAACAGTTTTTTATCATATGATTTGATTATCATCAAAGGCGTCGACTCGGTTTGAATATTGTTGAAAAAGTTGTCAGAAACATATTTGAATTTGGGTCGTTCGTTGCTTATGGTTTGTTTTAAGATATTCTGAGCAGTTTTCCGTTCGTTGATAAAGTGCAGTGTTGGATATAAAATAAGTGGGAGTTAGTTTGAATCTATTCAGATCTAATCAGGTTGCGACGAGATCATGGAAGGAATAATCAATTGGGATGAAAATATGTGGGGTCTTGCTCATAATATTGTTCAATACAAAAGAGAGGTGAATTGGAATATTTGTTGAGTTAATTCATAAATATTTGTAATTTACAAATAAAGAAGGGAATTTAAATATTTTTGAATTTCATTCATGAATATTTATAATTTACAACTAAGAAGTGAATTTGAACAGGCTTGAATTTTATTCATAAAGACTCATAATTTACAAAGTACATTTTATCCTAAAAATTCTAAGGCATTCATGCCATTCCTTTGAGTTCTGCATACAACTTCTGATCAACCTGCACAACAAAAAGAAAACAGAACAGAACAGAAAAAGTGTTAGAGGTTGTTTGACACTCTCAGAACAATTGTCATCATCGAGTGTCGGGAGTGGCACGACCGAAGCCGCGTCCTACCCCCGTTACCGATCCGCGCCGTTGGCGTCAGATCAGGTAACACCTGTTCTTATCATGAGAGGCATCCGAGAGATAGAAGTGATAAAAGAAGCGGGACTTGGATTTCCAAACTGATACAAGAGTAAGGCAACATAGTCAATCCGAATTCAGACCCAGATGCCAATAGATCTGAACCGGTTCCGAAAAATCCAACACCTAAAATCCAGATAACTAAATCAGTCCATCAATCCAGATAGGAAATCCGAATCTGGAAAAGGAAAGATCAAACCAAATCAGGTATCAAAAAAAGCATATCCAATTCGAATCCAGACTGAACCTGAAAACTGGACAAATCTGCATCAAAAAATCAAAATCATAACAGAATCCAATCTCAGAATTAATCTAATCCAACAAATCTGAACTCAATCAAGTCCGAATCATAAAGCTTCCCATGGGCTCAGGTGAACATCACTGCCCAAGTCAAAAAAGCGCTTCCAAATCAAAAGAGAATCATATCAGAGATTGAAATCAACATATGGAAAAAAATCAGAATCGTATCAAATCGAATCCATCAAACAATAAACATAAAAGTTCCGATCCAAGCCCAAAATAAGATCAAAAAACGGAATATAAAAGAGTTTGAAAAGGGGTGAAACCCTAACGACAATTCCAAAACCGCGACGAAACCAAAACAGCGCATACAAGTAATCACCAAACACAGAACAAACTCACCAGAACGACGGCGAAACGAGAACCCTAAAGGATCCATAAGTGGCGGCACCATCAAACGGAGCTCAGAGAATCCTAAGGATTCACCATCATCGCCGTGATTCAGAAAACTCTGAGAGCCTTCGTCATCATCCTCGTTGAAGAAAGAAGAAAGGAAAAGCGGCATTGCGAACAAGGAATCCGAAACCCTCACATGTTCCAAATCTCAAACGGAAGACAAACCCGCGACGGCCGTGAAGCTCACTACCACCGGAGCGCCTCTGTAACCAGACTCAGAGGAAGTTTTCTTATCACTTTCATCATCGTCGTTCATCACCAAAAACGGAGAAATTCATCACAAGAACAAATCGCAAAATAGACCGTCATCATCGTTCAAAATTAAACAGTGGAACCGAAAACGTGAGCCGCATATGGATGTTTCACCTTTATTTGTTATGGTTTTGTCTTTTGCAGGAGGAAACGAGATGGAATGCAAGAGAGAGATGAGAGAAATTCAGAGAGACCGAGGGAAATGAGAAGGGGCCGCCGCTGGTGTTTCTGAGTTTAGGGTTAAAACCCTAAACTTCTATTTACCCCCTTTTGGCTATCCTGCGGACCGGGTTGGGTCCGGGAGTGGTGACCCGGCCCAACTTTTCTTGTTTTTATTGTATTATTTTATTTTATATTTTGTTTATATTGTTTTTTTAGTTAATTTAATAAAAATGAAGAATGTAAATATAATTTTGATTTAATATTCTTCCTTAATACTAAAAAATAAATAAATAACTTTTTTTCTCTATTATTTAATTTGAAATATTCTTTTAAAATTAACTTAACGTTTTTTCAAAAAAGTAGTAATAATAAGAGTTTATTGTTTTATTAGGGTTAAAATTCTATTTTTTTTTTTCATAACAAAGGCAAAATTGATTATTAACTTTTTCTTTTAATTTTTTTTACCAAAGATATTTTCTCTAATTAAAAAACCTTCTTTTTTTTGTAAAAAATCACAAAAAACTTTTATAAAAAAAATTGCTAACCACTTTTTTCATTTATTTTCTAACATTTCCATTCCAATTTTCTCAATATCATCCTATTTGTTTTTCTGTCTACCTTTTGCTATGTGACTCACTAACGGTTTATCTTTGTCTTTTCCAGGATTATAATTAATTTAATGACATTCTTTGTATTTTATTTTACAAACATTATTTGCACTTTATTTATTTATTTCGCGCTACTCATCAATTTACTGTAATCTCACTTCCTAAGGATATCCCTCAAGTTGCCTATGAATATTGGTTAAGTGGGGTGTATAAAGCAAGTCCCTCAAAAAGAAAATCATCAAAGTCCCTTATGGTTGCCTTTACGAATCGAGTCCCTTTCGAAAAATGATGATAGTCCCTCCAGTTTGCTTATTACACCCCACAATGGCCTTCAAAAATCCAATTGTCCCTCACATGTCCCTTAACATCCAAAGTAAGGACTACCTACTCCATTATAGTAGGGATAGTCTTACTAAAGGAAAGAATGAAGAATAAGAAAGACCTTTAAACATTAGGGTAGGTTACTCCTAGGTGCTTGCTCACTTCAAAACTGTTTCGCACTTAAACAAATTTTCAACAAGTTTTCAAACAAGTTCTTAACACATCCTTACATGGATTATTTATTAACTATTCTGAAAATTTTCTATTCACACACTACACTTTCAAAACAATTCAAAAGTGAGCTTAAGTACCTAAGAGCCCATGGATAACCATGGATGAAAAGGGTGCTAACACCTTCCCTTTTCATAACCTACCCCCCGGACCCAAAATATTCTCTAAGGTCTTTCCTGTTCTTTTATAACCTTTCCTTATGGATAAAATAAAAGTCGGTGGCGACTCTTGCTATCCGCAACATTGTTTAAAGTCAGTTCTCCCACCGTGTTACAGAACTGGCGACTCTGCTGGGGATTTATTTAAGAGGGGTACCCTTAGGAATTAAGATCACTTTAAATTGTTTGCCTTGTTTGCTTTATTATTATATTGTTGGGGTGCTCTTATGTGTGAAAGGTCCTAACCCGGATCTAGTGTACCTTAGGTAAATGGCAATAGACCAAGGAAACTGTACGACGTATATCGATACGGTTGATCTGGTGGCCATAGTTAGTGCGACTTCTTGGTTGGTGCTTATATTCCTTAAGTCAAGTTGAGGATAATATTGAGGCTGCCATATGTTGTCAATGCACTAACTGACTTTTAGAACCCTAGTTAACTCATCTTGGCCTTTAGAAAGTAGTGAGGTAACCGGCTTTGGTGCAGACTGAAGTTGGTTGACACTCGATACTACGCTCATTGAGATCTTAAACTTGGAGGGTTTTGGTTGGCAAGTAAGTTGCCTTCTGAACAACCACCCTTGTGAAGGATCAATGATATTGAGATCCCTTAGAACCTGGTTACTTTTGTAGGACAGGATGAACCATCTAACTTCAGGGGAGGGTACTTGCCTTTGAACCTCATGCAAGCCTTTAAACCTAGGGCTATGGTGTGACTTGTTTGTGTGTGCCACATGTTTGTGATTGAGCGTGACATCATGACATCATCATGCGTCATAAGCATATCATTTTCCCTAACCATTTCAAGGACCAAAGGATTTATCTTTGTTCTTTGTTGCAGGTCATGGCTTCTGCTCGTAGAAACACCATCAGGATCAACTTTGTAGGGATACCTGCTAAGCTCAAGGAGTTGGTTTCCCTAGTGCCTGATCATTCCCAGTTCAACAAGAGACATGGTCACTTATTGGATCTAGTTACTTCAGGGTTCAGTGAAGACATGATGAGTGTGTTGTTTCAGTTCTTTGACCCTAAGCACCATTGCTTTACATTTCCTGATTATCAGCTGGTTCCAACCATGGAGGAGTTCTCTAAACTTCTGGGTATACCTGTTCTTGATCAGAAGCCATTCACAGGCTTAGAGAAGGAGCTTAAACCAGAAGTTATTGCTGCAGCTCTACATCTGAAGAAGTCTGACATTGTTCTAGAGACGAGAAGTGGAGTTAAAGGTATTCTTGCCAAGGTATTAGTGGATAAAGCTCAAATGTTCTTGAAGGCTATGAGCTACGATGCTGTTGAGGAGATCTTAGCCTTATTGATTTATGGCTTAGTGTTGTTCCCCAATCCTGATCAGTTCATAGACGTTCATGCCATCAACATATTCCTGAGTCACAATCCAGTGCCTACCTTACTTGGAGACATCCTACATTCTCTTCACACCCGTACTACAAGGGCAAGAGGAACTTTGATGTGCTGCATAACTTTACTTTCTAGGTGGTTTATTTCTCACCTTCCTCGCTCAGTAATGAAGAATGAGCAAGAGTTCAGATGGTCCAAGAGGATCATGTCACTTTCTCACTCAGACATCCATTGGTGCTCCAGATCTATGGAGAATGTCACCATCATTGACCGTTGTGGGGAGTTTCCTAATGTGCCACTTCTAGGCATAAGAGGAGGCATCACCTACAACCCATCTCTAGCTTTACGACAGTTTGGTTACGCCCGGAGTGATGGTCCACATGACATGTTGATTCAGGGCATTGTGTTTGATTACGACAACGATCTTCAGGGTTACCGTCAGAGATTCATCCGAGCTTGGGGAAAGGTAAACAGGATTGACAGCAAGACACTGGAGCCTAAGTACACCATTCCTATGGAGGCTTATCTCAGATGGGTACGATTTCGTGCTCAGACACTCATGATGCCATATCCTGCCATCCTACTAGTTACCATGGAACCTGTTGCTGAAGGAGACACAGCTTATACCATCCTTCACCCAGACATGCCTACTGATATGGAAGACTTGCAGAGATCATGGATCCAACTGAAAGAGCAAAGGGATACTTTCGAGGCTCATTACAAAGCAAGCCAAGCAAGGATCCTAGAGCTAACAAAGCTACTTCATGAGGAACGAAACCTCAACTCATACCTCAACACAAAGAGGAAGCCTCCCACTGGGAAGAAAGAATCTAATGCTGTGTATGGTCAGCCTGATCGTAACAGAAGGCATCAGTCTGTTAGTGCAGTTCATATTTCAAATCCAACTCCTGCAACAACAGAGCAGCCTCAAGGCAACCAACAGAGGGCTAGAAGACAGTTCACGAAGATCAGCATGTCAATGGCTCAGGCATTGCAACACTTGTTGAAGGCTGAACTTATTACCCTGAGGGAGGCTCCTCAGAATCCCAATGTTACCTCTCCCAAGTACAATCCCAATGCACGATGTGCATATCATTCAAACTGTCCAGGACATGATACTAATAACTGCTGGGTCTTGAAGAACAAAATTCAGGATATGATTGATGCGGGAGAAATTGAGTTTGATCCACCAGGTACCCCAAATGTGATTACAGCTCCAATGCCAAATCACGAGAAGACTGTCAACGCCATTGATGAAGATATTGATGAAGATCTGCATGTCTATTCAGTTATGGAGTTGAGCACACCATTGTCTGTTATCAAAAAGAGGTTAGTACAAGCTGGGATCTTTCCAGGTTGTCATGAAGATTGTCTATATTGTACCTATAAGCCGGATAGTTGCTTCATTTTGAGAGATGGGATTCAACGTCTCATGGATAAATATACTATAGTGTTTGAAAGAAGACCAGCATCTGTAGAAAGTATGGTGGATCATCTGACTCAGGGTAAGAAGATTGAAGAAGTTGACATGGTTGACAAGGTCCCACTAAGAATCACTTCAAAGGGTCCCATTAAAATCACTCATCAGGGCCCAATCAAGATTACTGCTGAAGGTCCTGTGAAAGTTGTTGCTGAAGCCAGAGTAGCTCCTCTGATCATTACCACTCCTGATCCTATTCCTTATACATCTGACAAAGCTGTGCCTTGGCACTATGGGTCTGATGTTTACATCCATGGTGTCAAGCAGGAGCCTTTACCTGATATGCCTGTTGACATTGATAATATTGCTGGATCTAGCAAGATCACTCGTAGTGGAAGAGTCTTCTCTCCTCCAGTTGCTTCTAAGAGTGCAGTTACTCCTGCTGTTACTTCCACCACTGATGCTCGGGGCAAGGGTCCTGTCATTGAGCCTGTATCTACTGATGTACCAACTGCTGATGACCTCTCTAAGCAGATGGAAGAAGTATTGAAAATCATTCGCAAGAGTGATTATGATATTGTTGATCAGCTGGGGCATACTCCCTCAAAGATTTCTATGCTCTCCCTGTTATTATGTTCTGAGGCTCATGCCAAGTCATTGATCAAGTTTCTAAAGATGGCTCATGTACCCAGTGCAATTTCTGTGGACCAGTTTGAGAATTGTGTTGCTCACCTGACCTATGACAACGGGTTAGGATTTTCTGATGCTGACTTGACCCCTTCCAGGAGGGATCATAACAGGGCCTTGCATATTTCAATTGAATGCAGGGGCACTACCCTGTCTCATGTGCTGATAGACAATGGTTCCTCTCTGAATGTGTTGCCTAAGGAAGTCCTGAACAAGTTGAGTCCTGAAGATACGGTATCGAAGCCCAGTAATATTGTGGTAAAGGCTTTTGATGGTTCTAGAAGAGTAGTGCATGGGGAAATTGATCTTCCAATCAAGGTTGGCTCTCAGGTGTTCACTGCTACATTCTATGTGATGGATATTCGTCCTTCGTACTCATGTCTGCTTGGTCGTCCCTGGATCCACGGGGCAGGTGCTGTGACCTCCACATTACATCAAAAGTTGAGATATCCGGTGAATGGAAAAGTTGTTACTGTCTTTGGAGAGGAAGAATACTTTGTCAGCCATGTAAACACTTTCAAGTATCTGGAAGTAGAAGGTGAATACATTGAAACTCCGTGTCAGTCATTTGAAGTGGTTCCCTGGGCTGTTAAGGATTGTGTGACTCCTCCTGCTGTGAAGAAGGTTCCTGTGGTCATCAGAAACCCTCCAACAATGGCAATGGCCTCCCTCAATGATGCAAAAGCTGTGGTGGAAGAAGAGTCCCAGAAGGCTGTCCGTCGTGCTCGTGCTGTTCGTATCACCAATCAAGGGGTTATCAATGCTGTGGGAGATCAAGATGAAGACTACAACTTGGAGGCATGGATTTTTCCTACTGTGGGTGCTGGACTCAATAATTGGAAAGCTGAAGATGTTATCCCTATCTCCTTTAGTCAGGAGTAAATACTATTACTGTGTTATGTTTTTAAATTTGTGATTTCTGGAACGATTAAAACTTTCAAGCCATGTGCCTTACCCGGGGCACAATGGTGTGCTTGTTACGGGTTGTCATTTCATTTGCATACTTCATTCATTAAAATCAGTGGACGTTTCGTTTTCGTAAATATTGTGTTCCTTGTCTTTCTTTTTCTTTTATTTTTGCTTTATCAGCTATGTGTCCTTACACACACCCACGTCACTAAAATGCAAATCCTCATCCACTCTGGATCCAGCTGATAACAGTTCTACTATTGCCAATTACAATTTCGAGAATCCGATCTATCAAACTGAAGACGGAGATGAGGACGATTGTGAAATACCTGTAGAGCTTGCTAGGTTGTTACAACAAGAAGAGAAAGCTATACAGCCACATGAAGAGCCAGTCGAAGTTGTGAATCTGGGAACTGAAGAAAACAGAAAAGAGGTCAAGATAGGGGCAACCTATCAGCATGCCATGGTGGTTTTGTTTCATGATATGATTCATCATGAGATAGAGGTATATGTGGATGATATGATAGCCAGGTCTCAGAATGAAGAACAACATCTTGATCATCTGCACAAGTTGTTTGAGAGGTTGAAGAAATACAGGTTGAGATTAAATCCAAACAAGTGTACTTTTGGAGTTAGATCTGGAAAGCTCCTGGGTTTCATTGTCAGTGGAAAAGGTATTGAAGTGGATCCTGCAAAAGTGAAAGCTATACGAGAGATGCCAGCTCCCCGTACTGAGAAGGAGGTTAGAGGTTTCTTGGGACGATTGAACTACATTGCAAGATTTATTTCCCAATTAACTACCATCTGTGAGCCAATCTTCAAGTTGTTGAAGAAAGATCAGGTGATGGAATGGAATGATGAGTGCCAGACTGCCTTTGATGAAATCAAGAGATATTTGCTAGAACCCCCAATTTTAATGCCGCCAGTTGATGGAAGACCCTTGATTATGTATTTAACAGTATTAGACAACTCAATGGGGTGTGTATTGGGGCAACATGACGAGTCTGGTCGAAAAGAGCAGGCAATATACTACCTTAGCAAAAAGTTTACCGACTGTGAAACAAGATACTCACTGCTCGAGAAAACTTGTTGCGCTTTGGCATGGGCTGCTCGCCGACTAAGACAGTATATGTTGACCCATACTACCTTGTTGATTTCGAAGATGGCTCCAATCTGAACAACACTATGATTACTGATCTCTGTACGCAGTTCAAGATTAAGCATCACAACTCTTCTCCGTATCGTCCAAAGATGAATGGGGCAGTTGAAGCTGCTAATAAGAACATTAAGAAGATTGTACAGAAGATGACTGTTACTTACAAGGATTGGCACGAGATGTTACCATTTGCTCTGCATGGCTATCGTACTACAATACGTACTTCAACAGGGGCAACCCCATTCTCCTTAGTCTATGGTATGGAAGCAGTTCTGCCTATTGAAGTTCAGATCCCCTCCTTGAGAATTATGAAGGATGCAGGCTTGGATGAAGATGAGTGGATTCAGACTCGACTTGACCAGATAAATTTGATTGATGAGAAAAGGTTAGCAGCAGCTCGTCATGGCCAGATGTACCAGAAACGGATGATCAAAGCTTTTAACAAGAAGGTTAAGCCAAAGGTATATCAGGCTGGTGACTTGGTAATCAAGCGTATCATATTACCACAGGGTGATCCTAGGGGCAAGTGGACTCCAACATACGAGGGACCATTTGTAGTCAAGACAGTGTTCTCAGGAGGTGCCATGATACTGACTACAATGGATGGTGAAGACTTCCCACAACCTGTAAACGCAGACATAGTTAAAAAATACTACGCATAAAAAGAGACCCGCTAGGTTGACAGGCCTAGGCAAAAATAAGGGCATCCCGGCAAACCAAAAGGGTTTGGGCAAAAATTAGGGATATATATATAAAAAGATGTACACCCGGCAAGTCGAAAACCTGAAAAGGCGGCTTGGGCAAAAAAGGGTATCCCGGTGGATTGAAAACCTGAAAGGGCAATCCAGGCAAAAGTTAGGGATTAAAGCGTATGACTATGTCTCGTTTGGATCACTCATGAAACTGCAACCAGTTGTACTACTTACTCAAGCTCAAACAGATAAAGCTCAATCCAATCGTTTCCGTCTCAACAGCAAGAAGATGAGATACTTGAGTGGCAATAGTAGAATTGAAACTCAATAGGATTATTTCCCACATAGCTGATTCTTTTTGTAAAACTTCATGACAAAATTCTCTTACTAGGGTTTATGTCTCCTTGTACAAACTTATCCGTGTATGGGTCACTTTTGATATAAATAAACTCCATCTTTTGAATCCAGATTTACTTTTACCCTATTTACATAAGCGAAACGTCCATTGGTTGTGTTTGAATGTATGTATGCCTTTGAATATGATTGATGTTTACCAGAAATGCATGTATGCTTTTAATATGATTGATGTTTACCAGAAATGCATGAAAATGCAGTAATAGTATTTACTAAGGACGAACGAGGGAAGGATTTCAACGAAGCTTCGCCGGTTCATCTTTACAAGACAGTTACAAACCATCAGTAGGACTAATCCATTTTCACAAAGTCTAACCTCCCCTGGAATTTATATCCATCTCTTTTATCCTCATACGGATATACGGGAAATTACTTTCCAATAAGGGCACGATGAACGAAGACGGGATGTTATACTTATCCTACTATCAAACGAAAACGAAGGTTATCTATACCCTACTATCCCCAACAACGGGAGGTTATCTATACCTTGTCATCCCCAGCAGACGGAGGGTTATATATTCTTCAACAACGAATCGGGATTTATTTTCCTTGGCCAGCAGTTGTTATACAAGGATATCCAGACACTTCCAGCAGTGTCATAGCATACATACATCATTTACATCATACCATAACATATATGTCTATAGTACATTACCTAAGTGAATCATGTCATACATGCATACATAAAGCATAAACTAATGTTGTTATACAGAATGCTACCTTGTTTTCAGGTTAATTATCCAACAAACAAGCTTATGATCTTTGGGACTGCTTTATTGTAACCTCAGGGTTACTTTATCCTCCTGATGAGCTTCTTATTACTTTGGGACTGCTTTATTGTAACCTCAGGGTTATTTTATCCTCCTGATAGCCTCTCATGACTTCAAGACTGCTTTAGAGCTATTGATTGCTCTATCCTCCTGAAGACATATCACATTATTATTTCAAGACTGCTTTAGAGCTATCCATTGCTCTATCCTCCTGAAATTACATTATTATTTCAAGACTGCTTTAGAGCTATCCATTGCTCTATCCTCCTGAAATCATTACTTCGAGACTGCTTTAGAGCTATTGATTGCTCTATCCTCCTGAAGACATATCACATTATTATTTCAAGACTGCTTTAGAGTTATCCATTGCTCTATCCTCCTGAAATTACATTTTTATTTCAAGACTGCTTTAGAGCTATCCATTGCTCTATCCTCCTGAAATCATTACTTCAAGACTGCTTTAGAGCTATTGATTGCTCTATCCTCCTGAAGACATATCACATTATTATTTCAAGACTGCTTTAGAGCTATCCATTGCTCTATCCTCCTGAAATCATTACTTCGAGACTGCTTTAGAGCTATTGATTGCTCTATCCTCCTGAAGACATATCACATTATTATTCAAGACTGCTTTAGAGCTACTGATTGCTCTATCCTCCTGAAATCATCCTACTACTTCAAGACTGCTTTAGAGCTATTTATTGCTCTATCCTCCTGAAGCCATCTAATTATTTCAAGACTGCTTTAGAGTTATCCATTGCTCTATCCTCCTGAAATTACATTATTATTTCAAGACTGCTTTAGAGTTATCCATTGCTCTATCCTCCTGAAATTACATTATTATTTCAAGACTGCTTTAGAGTTATCCATTGCTCTATCCTCCTGAAATTACATTATTATTTCAAGACTGCTTTAGAGTTATCCATTGCTCTATCCTCCTGAAATTACATTATTATTTCAAGACTGCTTTAGAGCTATCCATTGCTCTATCCTCCTGAAATCATTACTTCAAGACTGCTTTAGAGCTATTGATTGCTCTATCCTCCTGAAGACATATCACATTATTATTTCAAGACTGCTTTAGAGTTATCCATTGCTCTATCCTCCTGAAATTACATTTTTATTTCAAGACTGCTTTAGAGCTATCCATTGCTCTATCCTCCTGAAATCATTACTTCAAGACTGCTTTAGAGCTATTGATTGCTCTATCCTCCTGAAGACATATCACATTATTATTTCAAGACTGCTTTAGAGCTATCCATTGCTCTATCCTCCTGAAATCATTACTTCGAGACTGCTTTAGAGCTATTGATTGCTCTATCCTCCTGAAGACATATCACATTATTATTTCAAGACTGCTTTAGAGCTACTGATTGCTCTATCCTCCTGAAATCATCCTACTACTTTAAGACTGCTTTAGAGCTATTTATTGCTCTATCCTCCTGAAGCCATCTAATTATTTCAAGACTGCTTTAGAGTTATCCATTGCTCTATCCTCCTGAAATTACATTATTATTTCAAGACTGCTTTAGAGTTATCCATTGCTCTATCCTCCTGAAATTACATTATTATTTCAAGACTGCTTTAGAGCTATCCATTGCTCTATCCTCCTGAAATCATTACTTCAAGACTGCTTTAGAGCTATTGATTGCTCTATCCTCCTGAAGACATATCACATTATTATTTCAAGACTGCTTTAGAGCTGTTGATTGCTCTATCCTACTGAAGCCATTCTATTACTTCAAGACTGTTTTAGAGCTATTGATTGCTCTATCCTCCTGAAGCCATTATTACTTCAAGACTGCTTTAGAGCTATTGATTGCTCTATCCTCCTGAGGTCAGATTTATCACTTCAAGACTGCTTTAGGGTTGTCATTATTGATTGCTCTATCCTCATGAAGACATGCTGTTACATCAGTATTACTCCAGACTCCTGACAGTTCTCATTATACTACTGAAGAACTTTCCCCTAGTGGCATCTTTAAGCCCACTCAATCATGTTCAACCAACCATCAATATCACTCCATGCACTGGTGAGTGCAAATTTTTGGGCTTTTGTGTTCAATCCCCTTCAACCTTCCAGGTTACGACTGGCAAATATACCAATCTAACCCCTCAGGTTTCAGAAAATTGAACAGGGGCAGCTGTTGCACCCCAAAATTTGCCCTCACAATACAAGACTTTGTGTTCCAAGAAGGTTCACAAGGTTCACAAAATTCACAATTGGTCAGAAGAGTTGACAATTCCCTCAGACAATGCACCTCCTAAGCAGTGCATCCAAAACTAGGGTTTTGACTTTTCCAAACTTCAGATTTGGTCCCAGGGGTATTTTGGTCATTTTACACAAATTCTACCAATTCCTTGAAGCCGGGCTGTTATTAAAATTCTGAGGCATTTGATGCATTATGGTCTTGAGGCATTCAAATCACCATACCTGAAACAGTTTTTTATCATATGATTTGATTATCATCAAAGGCGTCGACTCGGTTTGAATATTGTTGAAAAAGTTGTCAGAAACATATTTGAATTTGGGTCGTTCGTTGCTTATGGTTTGTTTTAAGATATTCTGAGCAGTTTTCCGTTCGTTGATAAAGTGCAGTGTTGGATATAAAATAAGTGGGAGTTAGTTTGAATCTATTCAGATCTAATCAGGTTGCGACGAGATCATGGAAGGAATAATCAATTGGGATGAAAATGTGTGGGGTCTTGCTCATAATATTGTTCAATACAAAAGAGAGGTGAATTGGAATATTTGTTGAGTTAATTCATAAATATTTGTAATTTACAAATAAAGAAGGGAATTTAAATATTTTTGAATTTCATTCATGAATATTTATAATTTACAACTAAGAAGTGAATTTGAACAGGCTTGAATTTTATTCATAAAGATTCATAATTTACAAAGTACATTTTATCCTAAAAATTCTAAGGCATTCATGCCATTCCTTTGAGTTCTGCATACAACTTCTGATCAACCTGCACAACAAAAAGAAAACAGAACAGAACAGAAAAAGTGTTAGAGGTTGTTTGACACTCTCAGAACAATTGTCATCATCGAGTGTCGGGAGTGGCACGACCGAAGCCGCGTCCTACCCCCGTTACCGATCCGCGCCGTTGGCGTCAGATCAGGTAACACCTGTTCTTATCATGAGAGGCATCCGAGAGATAGAAGTGATAAAAGAAGCGGGACTTGGATTTCCAAACTGATACAAGAGTAAGGCAACATAGTCAATCCGAATTCAGACCCAGATGCCAATAGATCTGAACCGGTTCCGAAAAATCCAACACCTAAAATCCAGATAACTAAATCAGTCCATCAATCCAGATAGGAAATCCGAATCTGGAAAAGGAAAGATCAAACCAAATCAGGTATCAAAAAAAGCATATCCAATTCGAATCCAGACTGAACCTGAAAACCGGACAAATCTGCATCAAAAAATCAAAATCATAACAGAATCCAATCTCAGAATTAATCTAATCCAACAAATCTGAACTCAATCAAGTCCGAATCATAAAGCTTCCCATGGGCTCAGGTGAACATCACTGCCCAAGTCAAAAAAGCGCTTCCAAATCAAAAGAGAATCATATCAGAGATTGAAATCAACATATGGAAAAAAATCAGAGTCGTATCAAATCGAATCCATCAAACAATAAACATAAAAGTTCCGATCCAAGCCCAAAATAAGATCAAAAAACGGAATATAAAAGAGTTTGAAAAGGGGTGAAACCCTAACGACAATTCCAAAACCGCGACGAAACCAAAACAGCGCATACAAGTAATCACCAAACACAGAACAAACTCACCAGAACGACGGCGAAACGAGAACCCTAAAGGATCCATAAGTGGCGGCACCATCAAACGGAGCTCAGAGAATCCTAAGGATTCACCATCATCGCCGAGATTCAGAAAACTCTGAGAGCCTTCGTCATCATCCTCGTTGAAGAAAGAAGAAAGGAAAAGCGGCATTGCGAACAAGGAATCCGAAACCCTCACATGTTCCAAATCTCAAACGGAAGACAAACCCGCGACGGCCGTGAAGCTCACTACCACCGGAGCGCCTCTGTAACCAGACTCAGAGGAAGTTTTCTTATCACTTTCATCATCGTCGTTCATCACCAAAAACGGAGAAATTCATCACAAGAACAAATCGCAAAATAGACCGTCATCATCGTTCAAAATTAAACAGTGGAACCGAAAACGTGAGCCGCATATGGATGTTTCACCTTTATTTGTTATGGTTTTGTCTTTTGCAGGAGGAAACGAGATGGAATGCAAGAGAGAGATGAGAGAAATTCAGAGAGACCGAGGGAAATGAGAAGGGGCCGCCGCTGGTGTTTCTGAGTTTAGGGTTAAAACCCTAAACTTCTATTTACCCCCTTTTGGCTATCCTGCGGACCGGGTTGGGTCCGGGAGTGGTGACCCGGCCCAACTTTTCTTGTTTTTATTGTATTATTTTATTTTATATTTTGTTTATATTGTTTTTTTAGTTAATTTAATAAAAATGAAGAATGTAAATATAATTTTGATTTAATATTCTTCCTTAATACTAAAAAATAAATAAATAACTTTTTTTTCTCTATTATTTAATTTGAAATATTCTTTTAAAATTAACTTAACGTTTTTTCAAAAAAGTAGTAATAATAAGAGTTTATTGTTTTATTAGGGTTAAAATTCTATTTTTTTTTTCATAACAAAGGCAAAATTGATTATTAACTTTTTCTTTTAATTTTTTTTACCAAAGATATTTTCTCTAATTAAAAAACCTTCTTTTTTTTGTAAAAAATCACAAAAAACTTTTATAAAAAAAATTGCTAACCACTTTTTTCATTTATTTTCTAACATTTCCATTCCAATTTTCTCAATATCATCCTATTTGTTTTTTTGTCTACCTTTTGCTATGTTACTCACTAACGGTTTATCTTTGTCTTTTCCAGGATTATAATTAATTTAATGACATTCTTTGTATTTTATTTTACAAACATTATTTGCACTTTATTTATTTATTTCGCGCTACTCATCAATTTACTGTAATCTCACTTCCTAAGGATATCCCTCAAGTTGCCTATGAATATTGGTTAAGTGGGGTGTATAAAGCAAGTCCCTCAAAAAGAAAATCATCAAAGTCCCTTATGGTTGCCTTTACGAATCGAGTCCCTTTCGAAAAATGATGATAGTCCCTCCAGTTTGCTTATTACACCCCACAATGGCCTTCAAAAATCCAATTGTCCCTCACATGTCCCTTAACATCCAAAGTAAGGACTACCTACTCCATTATAGTAGGGATAGTCTTACTAAAGGAAAGAATGAAGAATAAGAAAGACCTTTAAACATTAGGGTAGGTTACTCCTAGGTGCTTGCTCACTTCAAAACTGTTTCGCACTTAAACAAATTTTCAACAAGTTTTCAAACAAGTTCTTAACACATCCTTACATGGATTATTTATTAACTATTCTGAAAATTTTCTATTCACACACTACACTTTCAAAACAATTCAAAAGTGAGCTTAAGTACCTAAGAGCCCATGGATAACCATGGATGAAAAGGGTGCTAACACCTTCCCTTTTCATAACCTACCCCCCGGACCCAAAATATTCTCTAAGGTCTTTCCTGTTCTTTTATAACCTTTCCTTATGGATAAAATAAAAGTCGGTGGCGACTCTTGCTATCCGCAACATTGTTTAAAGTCAGTTCTCCCACCGTGTTACACTCACGCATGATCTCAGGAAGTTGAGATAAGAAACATCTCCTATAAACAGACAAGAGATTCACAGAGAAAGGGGTGGATTCTTCATCCTGAAGTTCTGCCAAAGTTCCATCAAAGTTATTTATCGTTACTTTTATTTTTCTTTCCATTTTCCTTCAGTCCAGAATATTGTATTTTCTTCCTGTACCTTTTATTTCTCGCCAAAGTAGAATCCTGCCGACATTGTGGGGGACTACCCAAGGATTTGAGATCAGTACAATTTACAGGTTTTTATTAATTGAATCACTACTTTATTTCTGTTATGATGCACACTTTATTATTCCGTTGTTTATGTCTATTTCCGTTCGCATTAATTATCATGTCTGGCTAAGTTAGTTTTATCGGTATGTAACCGAATTAGTAGGATAGGATTCGATAGTAACCGGCATCTTCCCTTTTTACAAACAACCTTTCTGGCCGTAGTGTTTAAATTTATTTACCAAATAAACTTTGTCGCGAAAGCGAAAACTTATTTAAAAGTAGTTTTGCCACGAAAGTGGGAAATTAATTAAGGTACGAACCAACAAGCGAAAGCTGCGGCAAGACCAGATAGTAAACACTAGGCATTTGTTTTAATAACAGCGAAATCACTTTAAAATGGATTAGAACCTAGAGATTTCCAAAAAGTAGTTTTAACCCCGAATGGGACAGCGAAAGCGTACATTCGGCCCTTAGAATTATGACTAGCGTCAATAACCATCGTGAGACGAAAGTCTTCAGATCATTATTTTCTCCTGAACAATGTTTGCAAAGAGTAAGAAGCATCGGTGACCTGTCGAATCCCATATAACTAAGTCTTTGCATACCAATATCCTTTACCGCATTTCTTTAAACCAATTTTCTTTATTTCTTTTGCATTTAATTTCATTCGCATTCAATTTTCCTAATTCCAATAGCCTTAGCTTTACGCCGTAATAATAGATAACGGTAGATTGACATTGGTCTCTGTGGGTTCGACAATCTTTTATATTACTTCGATATTTCCGTGCACTTACGGAGCGATCACGTACAGATTACCATAGGGGTTACTGAAGATCTTTTATTGTCGTATATGATCTACACACGCTCAACCTCGTTGAACTGTGGCACTATAACAAACAATTCCTCATCATTATCACCATCGGGGTTCCTGTCGTAAGTAATTATGATAGCTCTTCTATCCAATAAATCTTGGATGTGACGACGCACAAGAGGGCATCCTCGTCGGTTTACAACATATATTATGCATGAAGCATGGTTGTGGTTCTCATGGTCAAAGAAAGCCATCCTAGTCAAACTAGTAGGCATTATGACTAATGAATCCCTGGAAAATCTGATCTCAAACACTACATACTTCTCTGGGCAGCCGTGTATCATGTTCACATGAGGGAAATTCATAGGAAAATCTATGTTTCTGTAGCACTTGATGATTCCTCTATCCATTAGATTTTGAAGGTTATTTTTCACAACTCGACAGTCTCGAGGGCTTCTGGAACAAATTCTACAATCGACATAATTATGTGGTGGAAAAACATTGTGTCTGAAAAATCCCTTGTGCATTCGTATCAAACTATCATTCAATAATAGTATATCATAAACCTTGAAGTCTCTGGGGCAGCCATACACCATATTCACATTGGCTCCTCCATGTTGCGGTAGCGAGTTAACTTGAACGTTTGGGTTAGTGTCCTTGAAAGACAAAATCCCGCACTTGATTAACCTTTGTACATCTGCTTTCAAACCATAAAAATTTTCAATGTCATGGCCTGAGGCTCCTTGATGATACAAACATAACTGGTCTGCTTTATACCAAAAAGGGATCTCCTTAGAAACAGTAGGCAGATACTTTGTCTGAATGTGGCCTTTATATAATAAGGTTAGGAACACCTATGCATAAGTCGTTGGAATCAGATCAAACTTGGGTTTCCTTTGCACAAGATTTTGGTTATTATACTGGTGACGAGCCTGTTGAAAAAGTTGTTAATGTTGCTATGGATGTTGTTGCTAATTTTGTTGTTGTTGATGTTGTTGGATGGGTTGTTAAACCTGATGTTTGGTGAATTGTGGTTGATGACGCGATTGTGAAAGCTGAGGCTGGTAAGAAGGGGCTACCATCGCTGAATTAATGACGGGATATACAACTCCAACATGCTACTGTTGTTGGTACCTTATTCTCATTTTACCATGTTGTACGGTGCTAACATCTTGTTCTTTCTTTTTAGCAAAACTACTTTCGTGCTTCTTTAAACTGCTAGAAACACCTTGCTCTTTGGCCAATCTTCCTTCTCGAACCCCCTCTTCTAGTTGTATTCCCATATTCACAATTTCAGTGAAGTCATTGGGCACACTAGCAATCATCCTTTCATAATAAAATAAACTCAAAGTCTTCAATAAAATCTTAGTCATTTCCTTCTCTTCCAACGAATGATAGATTTAGGTGGCCACTTCGTGCCACCATTATGCATAATATTTAAAACTCTCCTTGTCCTTCTAAGATATAGCTCAAAGCTGGTTGCGGTCTGGCACCATATCTATGTTGTATTTATACTGCATGATAAAAGTTTTACCTAGGTCATTGAAAGTACGAATCTTTGCACTATCTAAACCCATGTATCATTTAAGGGCGACACCGGTTAGGTTATCTTGAAAGTAATGGATTAACAACTGATGATTGTTTTTTTTGGTAGAAATTTTCTGAGCATACATTACCAAGTGACTCTGAGGACATGAATTTCCCTTTTACTTCTCGAAATCTGGTACTTTGAACTTATGTGGAATTTTGATATTTGGAACAAAATAAAGATCTAAAGCATTCTTACCAAACAAGTCCTTACCTCTGAGGTCCTTAATTTCCTTCTACATTTCCAAAGATTGATCTTAAAACTCATTTAACCTTTCATCCACCCCAATACTTTCACTTGGAGTGGTGTGGAACACAGGCTCTTCAATGTAAGGAGTAGTATGCATCAAGGGAGGTGGTACAAATATTACAGCAGTAACAAGTGGAGCTTCGATAACTTGTGGATGATACCCAGTGGGCATGTAATTAGGATGCATTCCCCAAGGAAAACTAGGAGGCACTGAATATTGAGAATCACTAACTAGCGCCGTATAAATGGGTTTGGAGACGATCTCGGAGATTAAGGTCCTTTGAACAGGCTATTAAAAATTGGGACTGATTCTGAGTAGCCGACATTACTTTCATCATATTATTCAATCTCTTCAAGCTATCCTTCAAACTGGAAACCTCTCATTTGAGTTCTTGGTTCTCTTTCTCAAGCTGATCCATTCTTCTCTAGCAACCGGCTCGAGTGTTGTACGGGTGATACAACTTGACTATTGGAGAAAAGAGACAGGGGTAAGCACCTGGAATGCAAGGATGCATGTTGTGCAAATGAAAATGAATATTAAGGAACTTGATAGTTATATTGCAAACATCATAAAATGGACAACATTTTTGAATAACTGGAAAATCTCATATCATTAATAAGCTTGAAGGATTATAAACAAAGTACAATTTTCAAAAATCCTAACAAAGCGGAAAATACAAGAAAATGGAATCTTAAAACCCTAATAAACCCCATGAGAAGATCCAATCCCTTATTGTAAATTCCTAGTGAGCTTTTTGATCTCTTCCTTCATCTGAGCCTTCTCAAGTACAAGCTTGTCGACGACCAACTTCCAAGTAACTGAAGACGGAGGAGTGTCTGGACTCTGCTAAGCAATAGGAGATGATTGAGTGCCAAAGGAAAATAAATCCTCTTGTACCTTCCTCTTCTTGGTAGCAAGATCTTCTTCACCTTTCTGCTTCAAGAGCTTCTGCAGTTCTGCATTCTCATTGCTAAGCATTTTGTATTTGTTCTTCCATGCATTTCTCTCTCGTTGCGCCTTTGTCAAAGAAATCTAAAGCTTCTCTGCATCACTCATGAATATCAAGGTAGGCTATCTAGCAGCTATAGGATAGAGGTTCCTATGAGGATAAGGCATCTTCAGCTTGATGGCCCTATCTTGCACCCATTGGAGATAAGGCTCCAAAGAGACACAATCTAGCTTCCCTAACACTACTCTTCCTTTTTTATGAACATGGCACCAAGTATGCATGATCTTCTCCTTAAGCACTTTGTTGTCTTCATCTTCCTTGAAGAAGAAGACCCTCCAAATGGATGTTATTTGGTTTGTCCTTTGTAGGATAACCGAGCTGATGACGAGCTAGAACTAGATTGTAGCTAATGCCTCCTTTTGTACCAAGAAAACACACATTAGGAAAATCACCACAACTGTCAATAATCATCACTCCATCATAAGCACGATTGCATCACTCAATATCAGAATGAGTGAGAGACATAATCTTCTACGACCATAACAAACCATCTTTAAGATCCCAAAAAGCAGCAAATCGAGGCAAGTGAGAAATAAACCACTTGTATAGAAATGACACACAACATGTAATCATTCATCCGCTATAAGAATTCTTGAGATGAATCGAATGCTATGCTTCTGCAAGTAGAGTAGTAATTGGATTTCCTATTAAGAAAATCTAGATGGTATTAATGTCAACATTAGGGAAGATAAACAATCCATAGATAAGAAAGTAAAGAAGAGCCTCAAAAGTATCTATACTCTTCATACTAGCGTATTAATGAGCCCTATCAATTAGGAACTTAGTGGGTAACCCAAGAATTCCTCCCTTAGTAGTCATGTGAGTTTTGATCTGTGACATTTCCAAGTGAGTAGCTTCTGCAATTTCTTGGGGCTTAGGATTTTCCTCCAAACCAGAAAAAGGCTCTTGATTAGAGATATGTAATCTAAGCAAGCAAGAATACTCCTCTAATGCAGGCATGAGCTGATAATCTGGAAATGTGAAGCAATGGTATACCGGATCGTAGAACTACACCATCTTTGAAAGCTATTGGATTAGAAACTAAACCTCCCAACTTTCTCAGGTCTCCCAACTTAGACTCTTGAAAGTGTACTTTTGTGTTCTTCTCCTTCCGAAATCTATGGTAAAACCTATGATGTTTGCAAAAATAACCCTAAGTTCTTTGAAAATTGGTTAGAAAAACGATGTTCATGAATGCATGAATGTATGAATGCAAAAAAAAAAACAATAATGCAAACACACAAGGGTTCAACGTCACGAGCATGAAGCCATGGTCTAACCATCCTAAAATGTATGTACTAGGGTTTTATGTACCTGTAAGATAAATTTCTAACAAGTTCCCAAAGTCATTGATCCATCTTTTGGATATTACTAGCATACCGATTACTCGAGAGTCAATAATATTCTCAAGAGAATCTCGTCTGACTGTAGTATCACGTATCAACTATTTCAGGTTTACACTTTCATAGCTACCGCACTACGTCCTAATAGGCCAAGTGAGGTAAAGGGATATTGTTGCGGTGAGAATAGGATATCAAATTATTGATTAATTTGAATCACAATCTTGATTCACAACCGGTCTTTGATTTATCCGAAGGAAAGGTGAAAGAAAGGAAAAACCTATTTTGCATCGTAAACACAATGCGGGAAAAGATCTAGGGTTCGGGGGTTGGTTAAGCTTAGGGAAGGTATTAGCATCCTAAACTTTTGTAGTACTCTACAGGAACCTCTTGTTTTAAAATGTGCTAATTGCTATGGTTATCTTCTTAAAGGTAATGCTAACGGTTAAAGGTAAAGAGAAAGACCTAAGGGGGTTAGTCATAAGTTTACTCACCAAGACTCGCATCTTGTACCTACGTATCCGAGGTAGGGGATAGAATCAGAGTAATCGTAGTTCCACTTGAAAGGGAGGAAGAGGAACTTCTTGACTGTGGTCAAGGTTCTAGGGGGAAATAAACATTCATAGGGAAGCGCTTAGTTTGGAGTGCGGCGACTCTGATTTCTACATTGTAAAGTTAAGTTGAAAAGGGTAAAGTGAGTATTCCACGGCGGGAAACTCACGTGGAGTGTGGTGACTCCTTGTCCTAAGGCTAGGATAAAGGGTTGAATTGTCCACAGAGGGACGCCTAAGCATGAATATGGTGACTCAAAGTCTTAAGGTTTAGGAAGAGGTAAGGGTGTGCCCATGGTGGGACGCCTAAGCACGAGTACGGCGACTTGGATCCTAAGGCTATGATGGGGTGAGGGTAAAGGCATTGACTCGGCGGTCAAATGATGTAACCTTTCCTTCGGTGGGGAAACACGGTAAAATAAAATAGTGAATAATTGAAAGTGCGAATTGATATACAAATGATGAAATATGGAAATGGGAAAATGATAAAAGCAATGATACATGAATATGTATAGCGTAATGAAAAAGTCAAGTTAGAATGATAATGAGGGTGATTAGCCATGAATTAGTTAAGGATTTTGATTGTTAAGTGTAACACCCCAAATTTTAATTGGAATATTTAAATTAATTTATTTAATTGAGAATATTCTTATTTTGATGATTTTGGGTGGTTTGGTGGAATATGGAGAATTATGCATATTTGGGTTATTTATTTTAAATAATAGTATATAATATGGATATATTAATATTATTATGAATTAAAATAAATATAAGTTGGATAAGGGCAATTTGGACCATTAAGAGGAGTAAGTGAGGGTATTATGGGAAAAGCTCAATTTTGAGGCCCAAGTCTAAGTTTGACAAAATAGAATTCTGAAGGTTTAGGATTTATTTTTGTTAACCGTGAAAAGAATGGAGGCCAGAGCTCTGAGGAGGGAGAAGTGGAGGCAAAAGCATCGGAAGATTTGCGGAGATAATCGTGAAGGCTTTGAATCGACTAAGGTACGGGGAGTATAGCTTTTCATGATTTTCCATGTATGTTTTTCGATGTGTTTATGGTTGATTTGAGGTTTAAGGGATTTTGGGTTGATTGTGGGAAAATAGGGAAATCGATAAGACTATGAGGTTATGGCTACTGGTTAGTATTCCTGACTGTTTGATGTGAAACATAAGAATTAGGAAACCTTAGGCCTTTGTGGCCGAAACCTTAGATTATTATATTACTGAACATAAGGGATAGGAATATTTGATATGAGAAATTATGATGTCTTCGGGACAATTGTAGGGGAATTGTGATTTAGGACATGAATATGTTACGGGATTGGCCTAATAATCCGTAAGTTTTGTGTCTTTATCGCAGTAGGACCTTAGGGATGATTTAGGGATGTTTTAGGGGCATTTGGGAAGTAAATCGTGTGGACTTTTGGGTTGATTTGGGTTCCGGAGCGTAACAGCGTTTTGCTGTCCGTCACGACTGTTCATGTTTTCGGTCGAAATCGTTTTGGACGTAACTTTTGATTCGTAAGTCCGTTTTGGCCCCCGTTTGAAGTGTTGGAAAGCTAATGAACAGGGATATAACATAGTACAGATAATGGAATTGTTTTCCCAATATTTTTATATCTAATTATGTTTGACAAGTCAGTTGTGTATATGTTCTATTAACGAATCATGTTCTGGTTCAGTGATGTCTTGATATTTTGATGCTGCGATTTTCCTGATAAATTACCATGAGGATAACTGTGATAATATGTGATAATATGATGAATTAACATGAGTAGGACTGTGAGGTTTATGTGATTAATAGGCGATAGTATGAGAATTACCGCGAGTATAATTATGAATTAATATGTGATAATATGATGGATTAATATGAGTATGACTGTGAGTGTTATGTGATTTGTATATACTTATATGATGATTTCTATGATGTATGATGATGATGATGATTATGATTATATGATGACATGATGTATGATGATGATATGACGATGAGCTATGACGTTTGATGATGATGAATATGATGAATGATGATACACCTATGATGTTGTTATGAGGATGATTTGTGACGTGCGCATCATGCATTCATGTGCATCCGGACTTCGGTTCAGGACCTCGATTACTTTGGCTTCAATCCCATTGTATGGATGTGAAGTATTATGATGTGTTTCGGTTCTCTAGTAGAATCGATCATATTGATGGGGATCTATAGAGGGTTGATGGCTCAGTGTCCATCAAGCTGTGATAATTGGTACCACATGCATTGGGTTGTGTTGCATTGCTTTTCTGAGTCTTTTTATATGAATTATGATGTTGTGGACTTTGAGGCATATTGAGTAATATGAATGTGTTGAATATGATTATGATGTCATTTTTATGTTGATTGTTTATGTTGATTGTTATACATTAATTATTATGAATTGTTTTACTCACTCTGCCTGTTTGAATGTTACCTCCACGTGGATAACGTGCAGATGATCGAGTTTAGCCGTGGACGCCGTCAAGGATTATGTTTGAAGTTTAGAGTTGTTAGACATTGGTTAACTTAGAGGGTCTTGCTTTGATAGTGTAACATCGGGTTGGAGTTTATGTTTTATTTGAGCTATTTTGACTATCTTTCCGTATAAGGAAAACTTTGGATTGTCTTTTGAGTTCCACTGCCTTTGAGCAATTTTTGATATTGTTTTGGGAAAACCCGTTTTACACGGAGCATTGACTTATTTTGAGCTATTGAGAAATGTACACCCTTTGAGGTGAATTTTTATTGAGTTAAATATTTTACTCTGATTTATGTGAAAAATGTGCCTTTTAATTGTGGATAGAAAAGGGTGTTACATTAAGCGTAATGGTGAAATACTTAGCGGTTAGAAGTTGAAGTTTTTGGAGAATTTCAAATTAGATTAATTTAAGTGAAAAAGGGGTAAGTGCTAAAACTTTAATTATTTTTGATTTTTTTATGAGATATTTGTGATTTAAAAGAAAAACTAGAATTTGGATTATAATTAAAAAGCTAGATTAATTGATTTTGAAATTTTTTTTTATGGGTTTTAATATATTATGAAAAAGAAATTAGTTTTTAACTAGTCTAAAAAATGTTATTATTGCATCAAAGTTAAAAAACTAAATAAGCTAGATGTGGTTTTATTTGGCATTTTTATTATAAAATTAGATTAATATTAAATTCAAAATTAGCAACTTTCAGTTAGAAATTATCTTTTTCATTTTTCTATTAAATTGTTTTTCCATATTTTAAAATGATTTAGTCAGTATTATTATGTTAGTTTAGTTAGTCTTCCATTTCATTAATTAGTTACAACATAAAACAAATTACAACAACAAAAAAATAAAATAAAATAAAATATAAAATAAGAAACTAAAACCGGGCCGGTGGTGGTCAACCCACCGGACCCGGGTTGACCCGCTCAGCAAACAAAGAGTGAAACTAGGGTTAGCCGCCCCCCTCCATTTCACAATTCTCTTTCTCAACTCTCCTTCATTCCCTTCCACGATCCCTTCTCTCCTCCTGTTCTGCTTCTTCCTCTTCCTGCTTGCTTTCTCATATGATTTTTCTTCACCCTCTACCTGTTAACAAAACAATAAACAACAGCTTAACATTAACAAACAAACAAAAGCTTTACCGAGATGGTTCAAAATGAAGAAGGATGATTTTGAACGGAAGCTTTCGCAGCGACGGTGACAGAGGGTTTTAGCGTTGGACCAGGTTTGATGGAGGCTTGTGGCTGAAGATCAAGATTCACGGTTTGACGGTGACTCGCGTCTGAATGTTAAAACAAGGGAAGTTCCTTTAACTTTCTCTCGTATTTATGGGGTTTTCGTTTCTGCATTTTATGATTTCTCTGAGTGTGGATTCCTGGGTATCGTCAATGTTCGCCCATCTCTCCCTTTGCGATGCTTTTTATATAGGCTGGTATGCATATCCTGTATTAAACGCAAGGAACTACCTTGTCGGTTTTCATATTGGAAAGAATTACAAATCTGATTTGTTTCCTCTTGAATCCTAATTACACCTTTCCATTTTTACAGGAACATGTTTAGACACATTTTGGATTGTTTAGAAAGGGTATGATTACGTTTGTGGTAGCCTGTTAAACATGAATTTCTGATTTCGTCTTAATTTCACATAACAGCTTCAATTTGATTTCTGGTGTTGCCTTTTTTCTCTAAAATCTCAACCGTCCTTTTGCTGCAGGTTCAACCTATAAGGTCATAACAGTTATTTCAAATGGAGGTTTACAAATTGTGAATATTGCGGATCGCGTACGACTACAAAAATAGGGTACGACGGAAAAAGATGAACTTTTAGGTTCATCGCAACTTCATGAGTCCTTCTCCGATAACTTAAACTCAGACGCGTTTGAAACTGTCGGCGGTTCTCATCTCTGTTTACCCGTGGAACTTGTACATTCTTCTATTTTAAGGGCCATTCTAAAATATGTCTTTTTGTTGAATTTGCAGGTTGTCATGCCAAAATCTCGCGGTAAGTGCTTCCCGCTCTTTATTCCTCGACAAACTCATGATCGAGATTGACGGAGCGCATACAGGGATTGATTATACAATGTGTGTGGTGTTGGAATTTGATGGGGATATGATGTGCTCTTCAATCAGCTTTGTGTTTAACATGGTACAAGAGTAGTGCAACACAGTTTGGGGATAACTTGAAATTTGTATGGAATTGTGATGTCATGAAACAACATCTTCTAAATTTTGAGCAATTTTTGAAAGTGAAAGAAGATATTGCGACCTGTAATGAGCTTTGTATTCTTCCATTTAATAATAAATTTAAGTTGCCACTATACATGTCTTACGAAAATCTCCAACCAAGGTGTTTGGTAATAATTCTTCCCAACTGATACAATTTGTATGCTAAAGCTTAATTTGGACTCCAAAAGGCTTATGACTAAGTGGTAAAGAATTGACTCCTTTGATAAGTGGTAAATAATTTTAATGAACATTGTGGAATTTCTTTTGAATTGAAGTAACATAAAAATATTAACTCTTGTATGTCTTGAGAACTTTTGGAACTTTCTTACAAGAATAGATGCGAATTGACGCTTTGAAACTTTGAATTAAATCCGATGAAATCTAATCATATGAACAAACACGAAAACTCATTGAATTAAAGCTTGAATTCTTGAATCTCGATTACGCAAATTTATAACTTGATATAGATCTTGAACCACCCATGTCATCTCGAATTGGGATTTGGAAATCTTGACATGGTTTGACTTTGAATCTTTGTCTTGAGATTGAATACTTAAACTCAATTCCAAGCTTCTATCCATGTTTATTTTTTTCAAATGTATCATTTACTACCTTTTGACAGTCTACTAACACCTCCAACTTCACAAATAGGACCAAACCATCCTTGAGATTGAGACTAATGGACATAACACCCTAATTTTTCTTGGGGAATCTTTGAGAAAGCTTGGAGAAAAAACTTTGTATTGACTGATGCCTTGTAAAAATGAGGGTATACACTTCCTTCTTTTCCACAAAAATTCATACAACTGATAAATGATTATGATCACACACAATGCCTTCATAATCTTCCAACCTTCTGTAGCAACCCTGTCTTCGCAAATGAAATAAACAAACCAGTTAAATGGTTAGCTAAAATAGAGATGATGGACCTAAATTGATATGCGAAATGATCACTAAAACTAAGGGTAAAATTTGGGGTGTGACAGTTGCCCCTATTTAAATAATTTCACCGGATGATTTGAGCGACAAAGGCTCGAGAAATCATGGTGAAAGGGATTTAAATACAAATAACCGAAAATTTTACCCTTAGATGTAGTGATATGCAATGTTACTGACAAAAACGAAAATGTTGGCAATGCTATGAATCTAATATGGTGCATATGATGGAAATGGTAAATGCATAAATGCAGGCGACGATACAGGGGAACAACACGAAACCAGGGAAATCTAAAGTGATGGACCAACAGGTTCAAGCATGACCAGTTGCCACTTTAGAAAGAAAGGTAAGAGGATCCTCAATGGGGATGGCACTGACGAGACGGTCTCCACTGGGGAAATATCCAAGAGTAGCTGCTCAACAAGTTCAGGTATGACCGGTTGACACTTTAGGATAGGATCAAGTAGATAGAATGCTGGAGCATTAAGTAAGAATAACATCCGAGCTTTTGGAAACAGTATTTTCAGGAATCATTAGAAAATATACAGGGTAAAAACCTGTTGTATGCAAAAATAAATGGACTTCAAAGGAAATGCCCTGATAAGTTTCTCGGGAGAGAACGACCAGTTATCATTGGAAGGGACTTACATGCCAAAATGGATAAGCTCTCAAATAAAGAGACGGTCGCTTATCCGGGGATACTGATGAAATGATAAGCTCCTCTGGAGGGACTGTCGCTTATCGGATGAAAAATAAGCTTCCATGATCAAAATATGATTCAACTTCTCCTTTAACCAAATGACTCATTTAGAAAGGGTAAATAAACTTCCCCACGCTTCAAAGTTTGTATGCTCTGGATAGATCTCAGTTTCTTCTTTTACTAAAGGGTAAAATAAACCTCCCCCATACTTCAAGGTTTGTATGCCATGACGGGTCTTAGTTTCTTCTTTACTAAAGGGTAAAAGTTATCCACGGCGGGACGCCTAAGCATGGGTACAACAACTCAATGTCTTAAGGTTTAGGAAAGGATATGTCCACGGTGGGACGCCTAAGCATGAGTACGGTGACTCAACGTCTTAAGGTTTAGGGTAATGGAAACAAACTCTTCGAGGGAGATGGGCCACTTGTTGCTAGTCATGATGAAAATAGGATAAGCTTCTCAGGCGAGAAATGCCGCTTATTTACGAGGGTAGCAATGATAAGCTTCTCGGATGAGAAATGTTTCTTGTTGAGGAAAAAGATGTAATGATAAGCTTCTCGGACGAGAACTATCGCTTTTATGATATAATGATAAGCTTCTCGGGCGAGAATTGTTGCATACCACTGTTTATAAAATGTAGTTGATAAGCTTCTCAGGCGAGAACTGTCGCATACCGCTGTTTGTAGTGATAAGCTTCTCAGGCGAGAACTGTTGCATACCGATGTTCGATGTAATGATAAGCTTCTCAGGCGAGAATTGTCGCATACTGTTGTTTGATGTAATGATTAGCTTCTCAAGCGAGAGATGTCGCATACCGTTGTTTGATGTAATGATAAGCTTCTCAAGCGAGAATTGTCGCATACCGTTGTTTGAGGATAAGCTTCTCAGGCGAGAACTGTTGCATACCGATGTAAAATGTAGTGGTAAGCTTCTCAGGCGAGAACTGTTGCTTATCTGCAAAGTCGCAATGATAGGCTTCTCAGGATGAGAACTGTTGCTTATCTGCAAAGTCGCAATTATAGGCTTCTCGGGATGAGAACTGTTGCTTATCTGCAAAGTTGTTGTAAAAAAGGCTCTTCTTAAAAGATAGTGCAAAATAAATGCACGTCCAGGTTAGGTTCGACGACTGACGGAGACCGAAGTACAATCTAGAATCGAGCTAGAAAGAAACTGACAAACAAGACTCCATTGAGGGAATGAACTCAAATGGGGATTATCTTATCATAGGCACAGAAAAGATAATTGTAATAACCATCATCCACGAGGGTTGAACTCTGTGGGGAAACTGAAAATAGTAGGTATTTTATGCCTAGGGGTTGACGATCTACTTGGAGAGAACGGACAAACCCAATTACTCGGCGGTAACCATAGTCAAAGTAATGAAAAAAGACAACGAGGATAGCATACATGTAGATGCTAATGCGTATGCCAATACGATGTAAATGCAATGAGTATGCCAATGTTCATGCTTATGCTCATGCACATGCTGACAAAACAGACAAGAGGAGGGGAAAAGAGAGATGAAGTAAACATCTCGACGGGAATACCCGGCGACCTCTACAAAAGTACATCTATCAAGGGATAGGAAAGTTGATGGGGAACCAAATCTTGCTTCAAAGTTCCAAATTTTCTAGGGAGCACACTGTTCCACTTGGGGATAAGGTACCATGACTTCACTAGAGGGATTTCCATCATGAATCTGAATTCTGAGCAAAGAAGACATGGTCACTGGAGAGTCATCTCAGGATTGGAGACCTCTGGGGATAAAATAAATATCTGCTTCATTAGGGAAGTGTGGAGCTAAGCAGCTTCATGGAGAAAGTGTAGCAACTTCTTGGGAAAAGTACATCAACTTCCTGGGGAAAGTACATCAACTTCCCTGGGGAAAGTATCTTGACTTCTTGGGGAGAATATGGCAATCTCCTGGGAACATTTCTTGAGAAAGTATGGCAACTTCAGTGAGGAAAAGATGATTCCACTGGGAGTGGGTCCTTAATAACATATATCGTTCGGAAGATACTAGGGAGATTTCTGCAGTCTTGAAAGTCACTGGATATTACCGGATCTATCCAAGGTGTTGTCAGCTTATAGTCTCGTTGGGGACTTGCGCTGAGGCAATGGTCTAAAGTGCTTCTGCAATGTTGAGACTTACTGGGGAAACATGACCGCCTGAAGTAAAGTTCATCGTGGCATGAAGAGCGTAATAGTCGCTATTTTTGAAAAACATAATGCCCCATAGTACATGCTTTATGAGAAAGAGTCATCTCAAGAGGATTTTACAGAGAACATGGAGTCCAATTGCCCCACTGTTTTCAAACTCTTGGAGAGATTTCGCCGAATCTCGACATAACTAGCCCGGATCGGCAGTGTTACGACTGAGAAGTCAAGCTTGCATCAGTAAGCGATTTGAAACCACCTGCCCCTGTCTAGCAGAATCTTCAAGTTCCATTGTTGATGTCTATATGTAAATTTCTAAGACAATCAGGAAAAATCAGCACGCATGAACTGCTAGTCCTGAAATTGTTAATGCAACATATATATTTGTCTTGAAGTTGTTTTTTTCTTTTTGTTTTGAAAAAGATATCACGATAACTTGTGACTGGAATCACTAGTTAGAATATGAATTTAATTTATACAGCCAACGTCAAATTGAGCATAGCTCATAGGAGTCAGGAAACATTACCTCATCCAGTATGCTTTCAAAGTGAACCCTACGTCAATTAGGTCTTTTAAAGGTTGTATCGTGGCTTGGTTCACGGTTTAAGAAACAAAGGATAAAGGCTCAAAATTACTTGTACCACCCCTTCTTCGTGATGTTATCCAATCCTATATTTAGTCAACTGTATGCAAGTACTCATCTCTTAAGCGGATTTGATATGGTCGAGAACTCATCAAGGCTTTGAACACGACAGTCACTCGCCTATTTTCTTTTGGTGTCTAATCACACGACTTTGTTCTTTACTGTGATTCTTCATTGTAATCCTTTGTTTTTGATTTTCGCATTTTAATCCCAACTTTTGCATGGACGAAGTCTTTTGAATTTTTGACTTTGGAGTCTAGCGGGATGCCCCATTTTGCCTAAGTTTCCTTCATAGGTTTTGACTTAGAGGGCTCTTTCACTCATTATTTTTTTTGATCAAGTCGTATGAATCTAAGTTGTTTTGACCTTTTTGAAAGGATCGTGACTGCCTCGCTCTTTAGATAATTGAGGGATAATCATTGTGTTTTTTTTCAGCCTCCTCGAATGTTTGTTCCTCCTTAAGAGTCCGAGCGCTCGGTCAGTTTAACTGACAAACTACCCTACCCCAAGTTAAAAATTGAGGGTTTTTGTTTGGAAAAGAAAAAAAAATCCTACTTCAAGGCTCAAAGGGGTTAAAGAGGGATTATCTTCCTTATATCTCTAGTGTTTAGGATTTGAAACAATGCTTTACATCATCAGCAGGGTTTCATTCGAAAGCATATGACAAGAGTTCTTACATTTTGATTCATCATCCTCCTCCTAATTCTGTATCAAAGCCAAGAGATCGGGTAAAGTTGGCATTATAAATTATGAAAAACAATTTTATGAGTGAATACAAATGGATTTCTTTAATACAAACATATGCATTGCATTAATCATTCAAATAAACAAGTTTCTACATGCCAATTATGCCTTTATAATCAAAGAAACAAAATACACATAAACAAAATGAACTATCTGACAAGTCCTTCTAAAAGAGTTTATTAGGTCTCTGTATTCAAGACCGGCACAGTAGTAGTGGTTTCTTCTGGCGGAGTCTCATTGGAATGAGTCGTCTTGCTTGCCCCAGCTATGTTTGTCACATCTTCATTAGCAGTCTTCAAATCTTCCCTTGAAATAACTTTCCCAGATTCTTTGTCAATCATGGCCATATTATATTTCCCGGGTACAACCTTAGGATCGCTGAAATGAAATGGACTTGGCTTCTGAACAATCACCGGCTTCGGCTGATTTACTGTAGAAGTAACTGGCTTAGATATGTTGAAAACAGGCTTTGCAGAACTTGATCTTGTCAATGAGAAAACCTTGCGAGGAGTCCTGATCTGAGAAGCCTTGACAGCCCCATGATTTGGTAAAGGGTTGTTCTTGACATTCTGCTGAGGATCATCTTAGGACAGGATCTTTTTTTCCATTAACTCCCTGACAATGTGCTTGAGAGCATAGCAACTTCTAAATCATGGTCAGGCGCACCCTCATGAAATAAACAATGAGCGGCAACGTTGTAATTGGTAGGTAGCGGATTGGGAGGTGGACCCAAAGCTCTAGTAGTAATCAGACCTTGTTGCACTAATGAAGGGTACAACCCGGTATAAGTCATCGGAATAGGAGGAATTAGCTTGTACTGTCTCCTGTTAGGAATGTTCCGGTAAGGTGCCTGCTTCTTCGGTTGTTGATAAGTAGGAGCGTTGGGCACTTGTTGATATTTTGTAGGAACTTTTCAAGGCTGATAACCGGGAGGTTGTTGATAGACAGAAGCTGGTTGCACAGGCTGATAAGCATGAACTTGTTGGTTGAATGTCGGTGTAACAACAGCTACATATGGTTGTTGAGCATATTGAACCGGATAACCTTGTTGTTGAACATAATTTTGCTGATGTTGCCAAGGTTGAGCAACCATCTTACGGTAGTACATGATCAAGTGGCTCTTTGGGCATGTAGCTCCTTCATAATGGTCGAAGTTCGGAGTTTTGAACTTTTGAGGAACAACTTGTTGAACTGGTTGAGCAATAGGAATCGCAGAAGGAGTCAGCATAGAACTAGGTGGGAGATCATGAGGAGGTAGACTTGCAATAGTAACAGATGGTTGAGGATCCACAAGAGTATTGGTAATCTCAGAAATAATAGTAGGCTGAGTATCCATTCTTGTATTAATAGCCTGAAGCATCTCTATTATCTACCCAACACTTCCCGAAGGTCTTCAAGTTCATTACTGACACGATCAAGCTCTTGATTTTGTTCAACCATCTTTTTCCAAGCTCGAGCTCTGGTGTTGTATTGATGCAGAGGACTCATGGTGACAGAACTGGAAGCGAGAGAACCGACGATGAGAAACCGGAAGGAAAATGCAAATGCAAAAACGGGATACAAATGCAATGCAAAGGTTTCAAGGATTCCAATGGTCAATTGCAAATATTTTCTTTTAGGAAAACTGAAAAAGGTTTTAGACTTTGAAATGTAAGATTTTTTTTGAATTTGCAAAGGACAGTTGAATTCCTTGAAACCAGGAATGATATGATGTTGGATGCAATGCACAAGCACACAAAAGCACACAAAGGTCCTAGGTTAGAGGAACATGAGCAGAGCCAAGGTCTACCCATCCCGAAAGGTAAGTAATATGGGTTAATTATACCTTCAGAACAAGGTTCTAAAGAGGTGCCCAAAGTCATTAGTCCGTCTTTCGGATATTATCAATTTCCCGACTACTCGGTGGTTAATAATATTCTCAAGAGAACCTCTTTGAGTGTAGTATCGCGTAGCAACTATTTCGGGAATACTCCCTTATAGTCCCCGCACTACGTCCTAGATAAGGCCAAAGTTGTGTTTAGGTAACTATGGTCCCCAGTATCACAGGCTCCAAGTCGGAAAAAAAGTGAATGTTTTCACGATTAACTCGTTCAACAATATTATTTTCAAGAGGGCCTCAACTGAGCGGTGATTCTCAAGTCAGCTTGGTCGGGATTCAACTCCCTATAAGCCTCGTCGAATATATCACCTTCCTATAAAAATTGCACTCAAGTTCGGGTGTAGGACTTATCTCACAACAATGATGTAACCCCAAGCAAGGTACAACATATATATACAAGCAAATAATAAAGCAAAAGCAAGCAAGTAAACAAGATAGGGATAACCCTAAAAAAGATACGACTTTTCCCCAGTGAAGTCGCCATTTTCTGTTGCGGTGAGAATAGGATATCAAATTATTGATTAATTTGAATCACAATCTTGATTCACAACCGGTCTTTGATTTATCCGAAGGAAAGGTTAAAGAAAGGAAAACATATTTTGCATCGTAAACACAATGCGGGGAAAGATCTAGGGTTCGGGGGTTGGTTAAGCTTAGGGAAGGTATTAGCATCCTAAACTTCTGTAGTATTCTACAGGAACATCTTGTTTAAAATGTGCTAATTGCTATAGTTATCCGCTTAAAGGTAATGCTAAGGGTTAAAGGTAAAGAGAAGGATCTAAGGGGGTTAGTCCTAAGTTTACCTCGCCAAGAATCTCATCTTGTGCCTACGTATCCGAGGTAGGGGATGGAATCAAAATAATCGTATTTCCCCTTGAAAGGGAGGAAGAATAACTTCTTGACTGTGGTCAAGGTTCTAGGGGGAAATAAACATTCATAGGGAAGCGCTTAGTTTGGAGTGCGGCGACTCCGATTTCTATGTTGTAAAGTTAAGTTGAAAAGGGTAAACGTGAGTATTCCACGACGGGAAACTCACGTGGAGTGCGGTGACTCCTTGTCCTAAGGCTAGGATAAAGGGTTGAATTGTCCACGACAGGACACCTAAGCATGAATACGACGACTCAAAGTCTTAAGGTTTAGGAAGAGGTAAGGGTGTGTCCACAGCGGGACGCGTAAGCACGAGTACGCCGACTCGGATCTAAGGTTATGATGGGGTGAGGGTAAAGACATTGACTCGGCAGTCAAATGATGTAACCTTTCCTTCGGTGGGGAAACACGGTAAAACAAAATAGTGAATAATTGAAAGTGCGAATTGATATACAAATGATGAGATATGAAAATGGGCAAATGATACATGAATATGTATAGCATAATGCAAAAGTCAAGTTAGAATGATAATGAGGGTGATTAGCCATGAATTAGTTAAGGATTTTGATTGTTAAGCGTAATGGTGAAATACTTAGCGGTTAGAAGTTGAAATTTTTGGAGAATTTCAAATTAGATTAATTAAGTGAAAAAGGGGTAAGTGCTAAAATTTTAATTATTTTTGATTTGTTTATGAGATATTTGCGATTTAAAAGGAAAAAATAGAATTTGGATTATAATTAAAAGGCTAGATTAATTGATTTTGAAAATTTTTTTATGGGTTTTAATTTATTATGAAAAAGACATTAGTTTTAAACTAGTCTAAAAAATGTTGTTATTGCATCAAAGTTAAAAAAAAAAAAAAAGCTAGATGTGATTTTATTTGTCATTTTTATTATAAAATTAGATTAATATTAAATTCAAAATTAGATACTTTCGGTTAGAAATCATCTTTTTCATTTTTCTATTAAATTGTTTTTCCAGATTTTAAAATGATTTAGTCAGTATTATTATGTTAGTATAGTTAGTCTTCCATTTCATTAATTAGTTACAACATAAAACAAAGTACAATAAATAAATAAATAAATAAATAAATATATATATATATATATATATATATATATATATATATATATATATATATATATATATATATATATATATATATATATATATATATATATATATATATATATATATATATATATATAAATAAGAAACTAAAACCAGGTCGGTGGTGGTCAACCCACCGGACCCGGGTTGACCCGCTCAGCAAACAAAGAGTGAAACTAGGGTTAGCCGCTCCCCTCCATTTCACAATTCTCTTTCTCAACTCTCCTTCATTCCCTTCCACGATCCCATCTCTTCTCCTGTTCTGCTTCTTCCTCTTCCTGCTTGCTTTCTCACATGATTTTTCTTCACCCTCTACCTGTTAACAAAGCAACAAACAACAGCTTAACATTAACAGACAAACAAAAGCTTTACCGAGATGGTTCAAAACGAAGAAGGATGATTTTGAACGGAAGCTTTCGCAGCAGCAGTGACAGAGGGTTTTGGCGTTGGACCAGGTTTGACGGAGGCTTGTGGGTGAAGATCAAGATTCACGGTTTGACGGTGACTCGCGTCTGAATGTTAAAACGAGGTAAGTTCCTTTAACTTTCTCTCGTATTTTTGGGGTTTTCGTTTCTGAGTTTTATGATTTCTCTGAGTGTGGATTCCTGGGTATCGTTAATGTTCACCCATCTCTCCCTTTGAGATGCTTTTTATATATGCCGATATGCATATCCTGTATTGAATGCGAGGAACTACCTTGTCGGCTTTCATATTGGAAAGAATTACGAATCTGATATGTTTCCTCTTGAATCCTAATTACATCTTTCCATTTTTACAAGAACATGTTTAGACACATTTTGGATTGTTTGGAAAGGGTATGATTACGCATGCGGTAGCCTGTTAAACAAGAATTTCTGATTTTGTTTTAATTTCACATAACAGCTTCAATTTGATTTCTGGTATTGCCTTTTTTCTCTAAAATCTCAATCGTCCTTTGCTGCAGGTTCAACCTCTAAGGTCATAACAGTTATTTCAAACAGAGGTTTACAAATTGTGAATATTGCGGATCGCGTACGGCTACAAAAATAGGGTACGACGGAAAAAGATGAACTCGTAGGTTCATCACAACTTCATGAGTCCTTCTTTGATAACTTAAACTCAGACGCATTTGAAACTGTCGGCGGTTCTCATCTCAGTTTACCCGTGGAACTTGTACATTCTGCTATTTTAAGGGTCATTCTAAACTATGTCTTTTTGTTGAATTTGCAGGTTGTCATGCCGAAATCTTGCGATAAGTGCTTCCCGCTCTTTATTCCTCAACAAACTCATGATCAAGATTGACGGAACGCATACACGGATGGATTATACAATGCGTGTGGTGTTGGAATTTGATGGGGATATGATGTGCTCTTCAATCAGCTTTGTGTTTAGCATGGTACGGGAGTAGTGCAACACGGTTTGGGGATAACTTGAAATTTGTATGGAATTTTGATGTCATGAAATAGTGTCTTCTAAATTTTGAGCAATTTTTGAAAGTGAAAGAAGATATTGTGACCTGTAATGAGCTTTGTATTCTTCCATTTAATAATAAATTTACGTTTCCACTTTACATGTCTTACGGAAATCTCCAACCAAGGTGTTTGGTAATAATTCTTCCCAACTAATACAATTCGTATGCTAAAGCTTAATTTGGACTCCAAAAGGCTTATGACTAAGCGGTAAAGAATTGACTCTTTTGATAAGTGGTAAAGAATTGTAATGAACATTGTGGAATTTCTTTTGAATTGAAGTAACATAAAAATCTTAACACTTGTATGTCTTGAGAACTTTTGGAACTTTCTTACAAGAATAGATGCGAATTGAAGCTTTGAAACTTTGAATTAAATCTGATGAAATCTAATCATATGAACAAATGCAAAAACTCGTTGAATTAAAGCTTGAATTCTTGAATCTAGATTACACAAATTTATAACTTGATATAGATCTTGAACCACCCACGTCATCTCGAATTGGATTTGGAAATCATGACGTGTTTGACTTTGAATCTTTGTCTTGAGATTGAATACTTAAACTCGATTCCAAGCTTCCGTCCATGTTTATTTTTTTTCAAACATGTAGATGTTCTTGATTGTCTGCATTTTACGGTAAATCATTATTATGTGTGTAGATGTCTTGACTGATGTCATGACATTCTTGTGTAGTGGTATGCAGGATATGTTTGGTTAGCTAATACAAAGTTTATTGGATGTCACACTGAATGTTGTGACATCAGGTATCTGATAGCACGGGCGCTGTTTGTTTTCTGTTAGGTTTCCTACTTTATCTCAGGCTATATTTTAGGAAACACCCATGTCCTATTTTGTAGCAGCTTGAATTGTGGATATGGGATTAACTTGGTTAAACCTAATTTATGCTACCTAGGCCCAAGGCCCATGCGCTGCATATAAAGAAGAGTGACAATCATCACTAAAGAGGCAGAGATTTTGGTGTGAAGAATTTTGTTAGTGTGCTTATATCTTCATGTGTGTTTTTATGTCTTAGGTTTTCTTGTGAGCCAAACAATTATCACCTTGATGATTGTATTGGACTAGTGTGGTTTTTGAGTGGTGTTTTGTTTGTGTCACTCTAAGCTTTTAAGCAAGAATGATATATATCTTGATTAAAGCTGATAAGCAAGATCAAGATTTGTTTGAAGTGTGTTTTCTTTGTTTAAATCGGTTTGTTATTGGATTGATATCACTGCTGTGATTGAGGGGGAGTGAGTAGGAACTCAGGTCTAGAGATAGATTGAAATTTCATTGGGTAGGTCTTAAGTGAAGAGTGCAAACTGGCTGTTTGGCTCTGAATTAACACTGCTTATAGTGGATTTCTTCCCTGGCTTGGTAGCCCCCAGAGTAGGTGTGATTTGCACCGAACTGGGTAAACAATTTCCTGTGTTCTTTACTGCTTTCATTACTTGTTTACTGCTAAGCTTAATAATCAGTTCAGAAGCGGATGCCATAACATCCGACATGACATCGACTGTTTGTTACTAGAATTTTAAAACGTATCATTTACTACCTTCTGACAGTCTACTAACACCTTCAACTTCACAAATAGGACCAAACCATCCTTGAGATTCAGACCAATGGACATAACACCCTAATTTTTCTTGGGGAATCTTTGAGAAAGCTTGGAGAAAAAACTTTGTATTGACCGAGGCCTTGTAAAAATGAGGGTATACACTTCCTTCCTTTCCACAAAATTCATACAACTGATAAATGATTACGATCACAGACAACGCCTTCATAATCTTCTAACCTTCTATAGAAACCCTGTCTTTGCAAATAAAATAAACAAACCAGTTAAATGGTTAGCTAAAACAGAGATGATGGACCTAAATTGATATGCGAAATTATCACTAAATCTAAGGGTAAATTTTGGGGTGTGACAGATACTAAGGTCCTCAGTTTCTTAGGCTCCTAGGTTGAAAGTAGCAAATGTTTTCATGATTTCTCATTTAACAAATACCACCCTCAAGAGGGCCTCCACTGAGCGGAGGATTCACAAGTTAGCTTATTCGAGATTACTCCCTAAATACCAACTTGACTATACCACTGATCCATTGTCGCACATGGATCAAAAATGAGTATTTGAAAAAATGTAGTAAAGAGACAATGACTCAAATGTTGATTCACAAGGATTCTTGATGATGAATTAACCAATTGAAAAGGATTATAGGGGGGTTGTTTTGTTTTAGAATTTGATTAAGAAAATAAACAGAGTAAATAAGTGATTATTAAAATAAGTGATTAAAATAGGTTAATCTACCGGTTCGACTACCAACTTATCATCGATCATTATAATTCCAATTCCCTAAGCGGTTATAATCCTTATTAGATTGAAATATTGAACAAACAAGCTTCAACAATACTACATGAGTTATATTCCTAATCACCATTAAGCAAAAGGTTCACCGAATTAAGCAGACGGTTAGAGATGGCGGAAATTAACGAACAAGCTAAGTTAAACGCGATTAAAGTAAGGAACATAGATCAACCAAATTAAATCCAATCTGTTCTATAAGAAACAAATTAAGCAAATGAAAATTATAGAACAAATTGGAAAGGAACTGAATTAAATCGAAATTTATAATAACCTCAAAGAATTACAAATTTTGAATTCGGCAGATTTTCCCTTGGGATTAGTTCGCCATGAAATTCGTACAAAGCAATATAAAATTCATAAAAAGAAGGTTTTCCTGCTGTAGAACGACAACAAACCTTATAAACAAAATAAGGTTTGCATTGCACACTCAACTGGATCGGAAACATAAACCAGTCCCAATAAAGAAGACTCGAAACAACTTAATTATTACAGTCAAAAACTTCAATGAATTATTCCAGACCCATGCACTCCAAATCAGATTCTTCGTCTAACATGAAAGTTGTATATATTTTTTCTTAGCTTTCCAACAACTGGTAGAACGCCTCAATCCAATTTCTGTAGCTCTAGCTATAAATTTTTTTAATTGAAAGTTGCTAATGCTGAAAATAACAAACGAAAATCAAATAAGGCTGAAAATAAATTGAATTATAAAAACATCATAAAATAGAAAAATATACAAACCAAACTATAGAAATGCTTAAGTCTAAACATAGAGAAATATGCATCAAAATGCACTGATCAAATTCCCCCGTATTTGAACTTTTGCACTCCGAGCAAAATCAAGAATTTAAAACAGAAACTTCAAAAGCAAAAACCAAACAGAGTATGCAATCTCAAAGGTTCTCTGGATACGAAGTGCAAGCAAACTTCTAATTTTAATCTTCAAGAATATGACATTAGTGATTAACTCTTTTGTGACATTCAACGAATATATGAAAAGTAGATTACCAAAAAGTACATCACCAGCATCATGATCCTCACAATATAAACTGTTTCCACTCAACTCTCAAGTGTTTAGGTTACGTGTTTACACTCAAAGCACAACATGAGAGTTAGTACTACCATAGGCTTGAAAAAAACTCTAACATTCACAATTGATTTACATGCACACGAAGATCAAAAGGACTTTTATTAAGGTTGTAACGTGGCCAAGGTAAGGGTAGGGTAAATCCTAAAGGGTACTAGGCTAAAATTAAAGAGTTAAAAGAAAATTGAAAGAATTGCGGGAGTTGAACTACATGATACATCAATTGCTTTCAAACAAAAACCTCACAACTTATTTCTCTTCTCTTTTTCCTTTTATTCTTTTTTTTTTCCGGAAGAGATATGTATTAACATCCTTCTCTATTTTTCTTTTTTTTTTCTTTATTTTTTGTGCCAACATCATAACAACATTACAATAATAATTCAAAGATAATGTTTCGCCCCACACAACTCCATACAAGACTCTCTTAACCCTTTGAATAGGGTTATTTCATTGTTTTCACTTTTCAGATTGTAATGAGTTTTGAACAAAAAAAGAGAAAATAGGCTCAAAGGGGCTTGAAAATAAGGGTAATATTATCAAGGTTGGCTTTTTGGCTAACTGGCTAAAAAATAAAACAAAACGACATGTCTTCATCATTTCAGTGTGCACAAGTAAATAAAAAGCTTCAGCAAAAGTTAATTCAAGTTTTAGAGACTAACAAACATGAGTTAAATCACACAAAAAAGAAAGAGATGGATTTTTGATGTATATCCATTGTTAGGCTCAAAATCTCACAAGGTTTGGTGATCTACTACTAGTGATGTACAATTTAGAGTTTAGTCATACATATATACCAGTAATGCACAAAAAGACTCAATCACCTCACACCACAAGTCTTTCATCAAAGAACATAGAGAAAACTCACAGTTGTAACAAAATAACCAACGAAAAAGCATGCGATAATTTTTTATTATTTTTTAAAAAAAAAAAAAGAAACAAACAGAAATAAAAAAAATAAAACGAAAACAAATGGTTCCCTCCCCCACACTTAAAACAGATAATGTCCTTAATGTAAGGAACTCAATTATAAAGTAAGAGTGAGAGAAAGGAAAGGGTGCTCCCTGGTCAAGTTGCAGTGTAGTTAGGCGCTTCCAAAGAAAACTCTTCTATGGTAGCATCTTCAGGCACTGAACTTTCATGGAATAGCTTCATCCGTTGCCCATTGACCTTGAAAACCTTGTTAGTACCTGCACTTTTAATTTCTACTGCACCATGGGGGAAAACATTAGTAATAATAAAAGGGCCAATCCATTTGGATTGAAGTTTCCCAACCATAAGCTTAAGGTGGAAGTTAAATAGTAAAACCTGTTGGACCACAGAGAATTCCTTCCTAGAAATCATTTTATCATGAAAGTGTTTAGTTTTCTCTTTATAAATTCTAGAGCTTTCATAAGCTTCTAGCCTAAGCTCTTCAAGCTGTTGTAATTGGAATTTTCTTTCAATACCTGCTTGTTGCATCTCCAAATTATAACTCTTTATCGCCCAATAAGCACGATGTTCTATCTCAACAGGAAGATGGCATGCCTTACCAAAAACAAGTCGATAGGGAGACATCCCTATTGGTGTCTTGAAAGACATTCTTTGAACCCAGAGTGCGTCTTTTAGATGACGGCTCCAATCTTTCCTGTTCGGTTGCACCATTTTCTCTAAAAGTTGTTTGATCTCCCTGTTAAAGATCTCAGCTTACCCATAAGTTTGTGGATGATATGCAGTAGAGACTCTATGCACAACTCCATACTTCCGAAGCAAAGCTTCCATGGTGCGGTTACAAAAATGAGTGCCTTGGTCACTTATGATAGCTCGTGGTATTTCGAACCTGTAAAAGATATTAGACCTGACAAAGTCTGCAACAACTCTAGAATCATTAGTCCTAGTGGGGATAACTTCCACCCACTTTGAAACATAATCAATAACAAGTAAAATATAGAGAAAACCAAATGATACAAGAAAGGGACCCATGAAGTCAATTCCCCATACATCAAACACCTCACAAAAAAGCATAGGTTGTTGAGGCATTTCACTCTTACGAGTGATGGATGTACCTGCTATTTGGCACTCTTTACAATTGTGGTAAGTCTCATAAGCATCCTTTAAAACAATGGGCCAATAGAAACCTGAGTCAATGACTTTTCTTGCAGTCCTTTACGGACCAAGGTGTCCCCCTACTTGAGGGGCATGAGAAAAATTCAAAATAGATTCAATCTCATAGTCGGGGACGCACCTCCTAATAACCTGATCACTACCAAACTTCCAAAGATAAGGATCATCCCACACATAATATTTGGCATCACTCTTGAGTTTGTGAATTTATGCCTTAGATGCACCTGCAGGAAAAATACCAGCAACAAGATAATTAACAATATCAACAAACCAAGGAGTAACTCCCTGTAAAAGTAGCAGCTGCTCATCAGGAAAGTCATTCTGAATGGGAGAAGGATCTGCATCCCGTTCTATTTTGCTCAAGTGGTCAGCTACTAGGTTCTTAGTTTCACTTTTGTCCTTAATCTCTACATTAAACTCTTGGAGCAACAACATCCACCAAATTAATCTTGGTTTTGCTCCTGGTTTCTTTAAAAGGTACTTCAAAGCTGCATGGTCAGTAAAAACAACAACCTTGGAACCTAGCAAATATTGTCTAAACTTGTCAAGAGCAAAAACAATCGCTAAAAGTTCCTTTTCAATGGTAGTGTAATTAGCTTGTGCATAATCTAAAGTCCTGGAAACATAATAAATAGCATGAGCAACCTTGTCCACACTTTGTGAAAGGACCACTCCAACTGCATAGTTAGATGCATCACACATAATCTCAAAAGGAAGGTTCCAATCAGGAGGTTGTATGATGGGGGCAGAGGTCAATGCTTTCTTTAAGAAATCAAACGTCTGCTTGCATTTCTCATCAAAATTGAAGGTCACGTCGTTCTTCAACAAGTTTGAAAGCGGAAGAGCTATCTTTCTGAAGTCCTTTATGAAGCGCCTATAAAAAAACTGCATGACCAAGAAAAGAACAAATCTCGCAAATGCAAGCAGGGTAAGGCAATGTAAAAATCACGTCAATCTTAGCAGGGTCTAGTGAAATTCCTTTTTCAGAAATTATGTGTCCTAAAACAATTCCCTGCTCAACCATAAAGTGACATTTTTCATAATTTAAAACAAGGTCAGTTTCGATGCATCTCTCTAAAACCATATTCAAACTGTTCAAACATGCATCAAAAGAAGAACCATAAACAGTGAAATCATTCATAAACACTTCCATGCAATTTTTAATAAATTAGAAAAAAATGCTAATCATGCATCACTGAAAAGTGCCAGGAGCATTGCAAAGACCAAAAGGCATCCTCATGTAAGCAAATTCACCAAAAGGGCACGTGAAAGTGGTATTTCTTGATCTTCAAGTGCAATATGAATCTGTAACAACCTGAAAAACAATCAAGAAAACAATAATGTGATTTACCTGCGAGCCTTTCGAGCATTTGATCAATGAATGGCAAGGGAAAGTGATCCTTTCTAGTCGCCTGGTTCAACCTCCTATAATCAATACAAATCCTCCAGCTATTCTGAACTCTAGTGGGGACAAGTTCATTCTTTTCATTTTTTATCACAGTGAGTCCAGGTTTCTTTGGTACAACCTGCATTGGACTTACCCAGTTACTGTCAGAGATAGGATATATGATATATGCTTGTAACAACTTGGTTACCTCTTTCTTCACCGCATCAAGAATTAAAGGATTAAGCCTCCTTTGGGGCTGCCTCACCACCTTAGCTCATTCTTCAAGCAGAATCTGATGCATGCACCTGGAGGGGCTGATACCGGGAATGTCCGCCAAGGTCCACCCAATTGCCTTTTTGTGCCTCTTTAAAACCTACAAAAGCCTACTTTCTTGATTGAAATCAAGGTTAGATGAAATAATAACAGGAAGCTTATCATTTATGTCTAAGTAGGCATATTTGTGATTTTTTGGGAGAGGTTTGAGGTCTAAAGAAGGAGGCTGCTCAATGGATGGGACGGTCGGGGCAGCAGGGATGTCCAGAGCCTCAGTCGCACAAACCACTTCATTTGTAACCTTATCCACCTACAAAATATTAGCTTGCGTTCCAACATTTATCTCGGCACATATAGAGCAAACATTAGTGTTAGTGCATACATCACAGGAGTAAGTATCATCATAGTCTAGTAAAAACAGAAAATCAGATAAAAACTCGGGATATGTATCATCTACTAAGTCAGAAAGTAACTCAATGTGAAATACATAATGCTCTTCCATGGGATGTTTCATTGCATCAAAGATGTTAAATTTGGCGATAATATCACCAAACTCCATGTACATTGTGCCATCATCAACATTGATTTTTGTCTTCGCCATTTTCATAAACGGTCTGCCGAGAATGATGGGTGCCTTGCTTGACTTTGTTTCTCCTTCCATGTCAAGAATATAAAAATCAGCAGGAAAAATCAAGTCATTAACTTGCACGAGGACATCTTCCATGACTTCGGCGGAGCGGGCATTGCTTCTATTTTCCAGCTAAATGATTAAACCTGTATGCTGCAAAGGACCAAGATCAAGATTATTATAAATAGAAGTAGGCATAAAATTAATATCGGCTCCTAAATCAAGCATGCAATTTTCGAATTTACTATACCCAATGGTACAAGGGATAGCAAAAGTTCCTGGATCCTTGCACTTTTATGGCATGGGATGGAAGAGGGCTGAAACATTTTGCTCAGCTGTATCATTAGATTGGATGAAGGCAGAAATATTCCTTCCCATATTCACCCTCTCATTCCCTTTCAATCTTCTTTTATGAGTACATAAATCCTTAAGAAACTTTGCATACTTTGGAATCTGCTTGATTACATCAAGAAGCGGAATGTTTACCGCTACTTTTTTAAACACATCCAAAATCTCTCTCTCTCTCTTTGTCTTCCTCAAGAATGTTCTTATTTTTCTGCACTCAGTGAGGGAAAGGTATCCGAGGTACGTACTGTTTTTCCTTAACAACAGAAGGTTCAGGCTCAACAACAACAAAAGGCTCAACAATTTCCTCATTTTTTTCGGGGCAGAATCTGTAACTTTTCTGGATCGCAAGGTTATTGCACTCACATTAGAACCTTTAGGATTCACCACGGTTTGAGAAGGTAGTTGGTTG
>OZ012740.1:83960764-83982046 GCA_963859935.3 Lathyrus sativus | reverse complement strand
ATCTTTGCCAAACCTTCAAGAACTGTTAGTTTCAAGACAACGTCCCCCTCATCAATTACGAATATCTCATGATCAAGATCTGAAATCAATACTAGAAATTAAAGATGAAATTATTTATGTTTGCAAGTGTCTTCGAGTTTTCAAAATGAGAGGGTTGTTAATTTCACAAAATCACAATGTATATTATGTAATTGCTTATGAACATAAGATGACAAAAATGAATTTATATGTGATAGAGATTATGCACAAAATAGGTGAAAAATGGGTTGTTTTATTCGAGTTAAGAACAACTCATGATTTGAATCAAATGAGCAAGTAAAGTGAAACAAGATCTCAAAAAGAAAAGTGACCCATTTTCCTGTGATTCGAGACATGTTGTAACTCTGATTCGAGTCATGAAAGTTCATGATTCGAGTTAAGTATAAATCCTGACTCAAGTCAAATGGATAGAACCAAACAAAAAAAAGAGAAATAACTTGTGATTCGAGTCATGCAAGATGTGTGATTTGAATCAAATGAGGCATCAGTTAACAAAAGCTATGTGATTTGGGTCATGTACAACTTGTGATTCGAGTCATAGAGTTGCATGATTCAAATCGTGTGTAAACTGTGATTTCGAGTCATAAACACCAGAATTTCCTTGTTCTCCTTTGTTTGATTTGATTCAAGTCATGGATTGTGAGTGACTCAAGTCATACACACCAAATCTCAATTTTTCATGTTTTTAAAAATAGTTTGAGATTTCACTTCCCTCATAACTTGAACCATATTCAAATATGGTTCTTATTCCATTAACTCAAGCAAATGGCTGAAACCACAATGATCATACTCATATATAAACAATTAAATTTATGAATGCTAAAATGAATTGATTCAAAACTTGATTCAAAGATGTGCAATTATGAAAGAGACTCAATGAACAACAATAAACGAACCAAAAGCATAAAAGACAAGCAACAAAATTTTATTGGGGTACTATCCCCAAATATATTAGAGACATGCAACTTCACATCTTCCTGACCAGGCGCTCCTTCCTATCAGGTAGCAAAATTTCATAGACTTTCTCTTAAAGAAAGGCACATGAAAAATATAAGACAATTTAATGAACAAACAACCTCAAAGCAAGTGTTTTATTGACCACAAACTTACTAAAGTATTCATCTATCCTGCTATCGTCTCCCCGATTTAGAGTGATCATGGAACTCGAGCTCATAAACTCAAAATAGTTCAATAATTGAATCACAACTTTCTTATTTAGGTTAAGTTCATTAAAGTTAAAGCCAATTATGTTCTTCGAGTCATTCGTCCAAGAAAGGGGTAAGTGAGGGGCGCTAGTCGCCTCAGTCGTGACAATTGAGGCACAACCTTTCTCTTTGACCCTAACGAATTCATCCTTCTAGTCCTTGTAAGGTTTTGAGTGGGGATTAAGAAATCTTCTTCTTGGAAATCCACATAAGGCCACTCACCACTTTTGAAGCTATTTTTGATACCATAGAAAGCGAAGAATACCCTAAAGTAAGAAAGACTCACAACCACTGACATGTAATTTTGAACGCCCTAATGATACCCTAGCCGTTGGGCGTCATCTTAGAGGGAGCAACAGTTGTGGTCGTTAGAAACTTGGCTTTAAATAGTGTAAATGGTATTAAAACCCCTAAATCATAAATAACAAGGAAGTTCGGGTAGAAATAAGGGTGACTGAGTCATCTAGGACGACCATATTGACCATCTCCCCAACATGGTTCCAAACTCACATAGTCTCCATGTCCAATATTGGAAAGTTAGATATTTCTCCGAAAATCAACAATCCCGTCCTTATTAGAATACAGAGGCATGAAGTCTTAGACGTTGAAACTTTTAAGATATGTCTCTGCCATCGTTTCTTAGCAAGAACACGAAAAGCAATATAATCACTATCAAAACTAACGGGGCTCTCCTAGCTCTAAAAGCCTAATTCGTGACGTTAGTGTATAATCATACCTAAACAATGTAAAGTATAATAATTACCATTAAAAATGGATAGATTAAATGAAATATGAAATCATACCTACTATCACAATCAAGAACATGTGAAATGAATTCACTATGCACTTATAAAATTTCTTAACTAAATGGATGGAAGTTTGGAATGAGAGAATGCAAAAAGATTGAAGGAGGAAAGTTGAAATATTTAGGGAGGGGAATTCCAACATAAGGGTAATCTATGAAGGTGAGAAAAATACATAAGAAGGGGGTTGATTTATGTTCTCCAATTTATGTTGCTTCTGAACTGAGTTCAGATTCTAAACAATCTGTTCAGATTTTGATAATAAGTTACAGCAGAATAATAACAGAAGCAAGTAATAACAAATTAACACGCAAAGATTTATCCTGTTTATCCCAAATAGAGAGTAGTTTAGTCCCCTTGTATCACAAGATATTTTCCACTATAATCAAATCATGATTACAATTTCTTATGCCCTCGAGCATACGACTTTTCCTGCTCAAACCTACAACCTATGACTTGCCTGATTAATTAGCACTTGATCAAGACTTCCTGCTTAAATCCTAAGATCCTAAGACTTTCCTGCTTATACCCTCACGTACAAGACTTCGTACTTAGATTCACAGTCTAAGACTTTTCTGCGTAAATCCCACAGGTTCAAGACTTCCTGCTCAGACCCTTTTTCTAAGACTTTCTTGCTTAGATTCCATGAATCCTAGAATTATTTTTTAAATCCCACATATTCAATACTTTCTGCTCATTCCCTCGAATACAAGACTTTCCTACTTATATTCCATGAATCCAAGACTTTCCTGCTTAGACCTACAGTCAAATACTTCCTTTCTTAATCAACAATTTGATCCAGACTTCAATGCTCAAGCACACAGAAGGAGACTTACTTGGACCAAGCTCACAACAAGATACTTTGATGCTCAAGCACATAACAAAAGACTTTCTTTCTAAACTACTAAACAACATGTTTAGCAGAATAGACAACAAGGTGTACTTGATATACAATCAGATGTACATGACAATAACTATAACAAAGATCATAGCTCTTAAGATTTTTAAGATATTCATTATTTAAGAAATCTCAAGGCTTTATACAATTTACAACACATAATAGAAACTCTACATACTCGATGTTGTTGTTGATCTTGTTATTCTTCTATGTTGATAAAAGCGTGAGACACTTCTTTTCTTCTGGGCCCTCTTTCTTTATTCCTTGTTGTTGATCCAGATTGAATCTTTAGCTACTTAAATAGCATATACAAAAGAATAGTCACTGGAAGAGATAACTTGTACAAGTGTCTTTGTTACTCCATAGTACTAAGTGACGTTGAAGATATGTACACAAAAAGGTCTTTATCCATTGGGTAACTTGTTTAACCGTAGCATCTTCCTTGTGAGTTTTACTATAGATCCGTTGAGAGTGGATATCCATAAAGCATATCAACTCTCCTTGAGCCATGTGAACACAGACTCTAGCTGACAAACTGATTTGACATTGTAGCTTGTTTTATGCAGTACGGGTCACTTAGTTTTGTCTATGATTCTAAATGATCACTAGAAGCTGATACATTAAATAAGCGTAGAGATAACATATTGCTCTTCTGATGCTAATACATTCAGCTTCAGAGTCTATGCAATCTTATTATATCATCAGTCTTCATTTAATAACGTCCTTTAATTCTGAACCATCATGAGTCAAGAACTTAACTTCTCTCAAGTGCGTTCTCTTAACAAATTATGAGTAGATTCTCTTTAAGCTTTGGAACCTGCATAACTTAGAACACACATTAGATAACACCATTTTTCTTTCAATACTTTGTTATCATCAAAACCTAAAGGATGCATGTCATGAACGAATCTTGTTCTAACAATCCCCCCTTTTGTATGATGACAAACATAAGTATTTAAGAACAATGTTGGGCTATTTTAACTTACTTGATAACATCTGAGTCTAAGGTTTGTAAGCTCGCCCTGAGTCTAATAGTTCAAAGGTTAAGGTTTCTAAGCTCCCCATAAGTTCTATTTTTAAGAAAAATAAAATATATCTCCCGGGTAAACAAATAACCGTAATAACAGAATTTTAAAATAATAGAAATTTAAAATATTAAGACAACATTTAAAATCTGAAAGGGTTTACATTCTCATTAAATACTTCTAGATCTTTCTCCCCCTTTTGTCACATCAAAAACATTAAAATAAGATTTTATAACATAGAGAAGAAAACAAAATGAAATATTTCATAAATGCAAAACAAACAATCATTACTTGAGCAGATTCCAAAGAAGAGAAACGATTCAGGTAATAGAGAGCATTAAAAACGTATACAATGCCTTCTTAATAGTAATTGGTCGCAACACTTCTAAAGATCAAGAAAAGGATTTAATTCAACCGTTTGATTTTCCCATACTTCACTATAAAAGCAACTCATTCTTGTCATTTTCACCAACATCCTTTTAGAATACTATGGAATCCACAACTGAAAGCAACAATATTTATATAATAACTGAGATTTTGGAGGAAATCACAAGTCTAAAGACAGCAAGTCCACAAACTTCAGATAGTTATGTAGCTTCTGAAGCCAGTTCTTCAACAACTGCATTGAAACCTAAGAAGGTGACCATGAAGAAGAAGAAGAAGAAGAAGAGAACCATAGATAGAAGGGTGTTTCAGATTGTAATTTCGGATTATGAAGATAAAGATGAATCATACTTTACTTGGAAAACTACATGGGTCTTAAGGATTTAGAATAATTAGATTAATGTAATCTTAATATCTTCATCCTTTTTGTAATCCTCCTTTTGATTAATGAAAGTTATTTTTAACTACTATTATTTTTCGCAAGTGCAATCTTTTACTTTTCCTTTTTTTTTCTTTTTCGGACATTTGCATAAATGAATTAAAAGGAAAACATATTATTAAAAAGAAAGCAAGTAGTTTTTAAATGACATTCACATTTATTTAAGAGAATATTTATTATGGTTAGATACTAGACATCGCTTCCCAAGAGTTAAGAGTTAAAAAATTGATTTGACTAATCAACTCAGAGACAATAAAGACTCAAGGTAACTAATGAATAAAATCGATAAAACGACTAGCATATTGTCCATCCAAATCACTTAACCTTTAGAACTAAAAAATATTTAAGCAGAAACAAATATGGGTTCTAAAGAGAGATTTTATAAATGCAACATTGATAAAAGTAGTAACTCATGCAAATGAGAATAATGTAGCAACTGAAGAGTCTTTAGACAAGCAGAATTCTTCAGAGGCACAAACATCAACAACAAGCTTTATTGAGACACACGGAAGTAAAGGAACTTCTAGGTTAAAACACAGAAATCTCTAGAAGAAGGAGGTTATTGAGTTTGCAAAGGAAGATTGGGAGGAATACTTGAACAATCTAGAGATGTCAGATGATCCTAGGGATTACCTTAGAACATATCTAAATGTTTAGAAAGTTCCGAGATGTACTACCAATCTTTTAATGAGAATGTTGCTTGTTTCTAGTGTTTATTCCTAATTTTATGATTTTCTGAACAACACAAGATATGCACATATAACAATTAAAACAACACAAGAACATAAACAATTTTTATTAAAACAAAAGATTGCTTAATACAAGATGATAACATTTACAAGGCATATATTGCAGATAACCAACATTAGAACCTCTCATAGATAACTTCAAAATTATCTCTCCAGGTTTTAGAATAATTTTCCTCTAATGTTATGATAATTCCCTGTTGTATTAACAGTTCAGAAAGAACTCGTCCATAAAGAATAAAGAATGTCTTTCCCTTATGATAGGATGAAAGATTCCTTTTCAGATGGTCAAACATAATTTTAGGTAGATCAATTTGTATGTCTGAATTGAAAATAAGTAGAAAATATTTTTCAATAGAATTCACAAGGTCTAGATCATTGTCCTTAGGTAACAAATTTGAATTCAGAATCTGGTTCCAAAAAATTGCATCAGGATGAAGATTTAAGAACTGAGAAAGGTTTAATGGATCTACAAAAGCACACCTAGTAGGAAGATAGTATTCCCAAACAAGAGTACTTGGGATTTCTTCAATCTCTTCACAATTAATTACATTAGCAATCATTTTAGAGGTTAGTGTTATAGAAGCACTAAATACCCTAGAAAGGATAACATACTCGGGATTTAGCTCAATAATGGATGTATTAACCCAAAATTCTTTGACAAGATTTGGATAAGTAAAACCATGGAACATTTCAAAGTATCCATTCCAACCTTGTTCAGAAACAGTCTTCCAGAAATTAAAACATAACTTAAATAGCTCTTCAAAATCCACAAACTTTTTATTGATGACACATAGTTGATTTGGTGAAGAATTGACTAGAGAGTTCATCTCAGGTTTGGTTTGATCAACTCAAATGAAAATAATATAAAAAAAAAGAACTGAACAAGATTCTATACTCAAAAGAATAAGAATCTTATCAGGAGGACAAAAAATGATGTTGCATAAAAACAAGGGATAGAGACCATAGATGTAATAAAAAGAAAAACATTATTACCCAAAAGTATTTATCCCAAAAATTTATTGAACCTACTAGATGGTTCTCAATTTTATGGAATTTAAGTACGACAAGGATTTTAAAAACATTTTCACTTAAACTGCTTATCAGAAGCAAAGATTCATTTTTTGAATCTCAGAGACTAATAATTTTCGGAAGATATTTGTCACCGGAGTCGTGTGAGACATCTTCTGTTAGTCATCAATATTTGATATTCCATTAAGAGTTAAACATTTTCTCTTGAAACTAAATTTTAGTTTTTCAGATAGATGTGCTTGATTCATTAATGTTAAATTGGTTTCTATGACTACTAACTAGTAGCAATATTATCACAAAAGGTGAGAATATTGTTTCCATAAGCATTATCATCTTCTAGTCAATAACTTATTCAGTATAGTCAAGTACAATATAGTTTCTGTTTTAAGATTTCTGGAGATTCTTTTGTTATCAGCAAAAAAAACTTCTCTAGAGATCTAAGAGAGACTTTGTATTCACTCATACTTAAATAGTTTATTGAGCCAAGGAGTTTGCAAGGTAAAGAACTGAACATACCTTTTTTTTTAGTTTTTCTTGGTCAAGCTTCAAGCGAGTATTCAGATTTGACCATGGAATCTGAATTCTAACTTTAGTGGATCATGAGTCTATGGTACTTATACCAATGATTCCACTTTCTTCTCCAAACTCTACCCTTTTTGCACCTTTCAGCTTTTGAGTTTGGTATGTAGGCTTCTCTTCCATCATATGTTATAAGCAACCATTGATCAAGTATCACAGAATATTCCTTACTCCTTTCTTTTTGGATATCTTTAACAAATGCAATTTTGGATTTTGGTACCCATATTTATGTCCTATAATGTTAGTTCTGACAGGCTTTCTTTTACTTCATGCCTTAGTCTGACAGTAGTGCCTTGATTCATTCCAGAATTTATGTTTAGAATGAGTTTTGGCTCTAACAAAATCTGTTCTTAGCAGAATCTTTGATGTCATTATCTTGGATTCATATTATCAAATCTTCTGACTTTATAATCCTTGGTTTTGAAATCTTTGACTAGCATAGATTCAGATAGTGTTTGCTATCAGAGGTTAGTACAAAATAAGTTTCCAACATTGTTTGAGTATTGCCAAAATAAAAAGAATTGAAGGGTTTCTCAAGGAATTATTCTTTAACACAAATTCTATGATATCCCTCAACTTCCTTAGGAGCCATGGAGTCACTTAAGATTTGATCTTGAGAAACAGACTTGTTATTATCAAAACAACATTTTCAAGAGAATTCGTTTTCTCTTGAGAGATCTTTAGATCTTATTTTAGATGACCAATCTCTAGATTCATGATTCCAGTTTGTTTATTAAAACAAGTTAAGAGACCATGAGCTCGTAAAAAATATTGAAGCAAAATAGATTTAGAAGTTACCTTTTTCTCTTCAACATTTGATTTATTCCTAGATTCAGATGCTTCTTCAGAAGATGTAATGGCCAACTGTCACACCCTAATTTTTAACCCTAATATTCCATCTCATTTTCATCATTTTAGGATATTATCAATCATCTCATGTGCATGTCTTTTATGCATTATTAATCCCTTTGAAACCCAAAGGTATGCGTTTTGATTTACTTTGACTGCAAGCTAGGTTTTTGCACTAAGAGTTCAAGAAATTGACCAATCAAGGACCTAGGTGATCCTTAACATCTCAACATGATAAAAGGCCCTATTCTATTAACAATTAAATGCAAAGTTTCATAGACTCAAGTTCAACAACCTTCAAGTCATCTGATGCACCAAATTAGAGTTTTGACTTAGATCAACCCTGAGTTGACTTTTTGAGCAAGACATGATCTCACACCTCAAGACATGGTTTAAAGGCCTCAAATACATCATCTTAGTCCATTCATATGTTTGGATTAGTTCAAGAAGCACCATTCATTAACAATTGAAGAATTCTAGTTCAACTAAGAAAAGTCAACTGTGGACCAAAGTCAAAGTTTGACTCTTGGGTTTTTTGGTCAAACATGGACTCCACATGCTAAAGATCATGAAAATGTGAAGGATGATTAGATTTTATCATGATCAATCAAATAAAACATTCAAAGCTCAATAATTGGAAAATTAGGGTTTTGAGAAAGTTTTCTAAGTTATGGAAAGTTATGAACAAGTCACCTACTTTCCAAGACCCTAACTTCTTCCTCAAGCATCCAATAGGAACACTTGAAGATTACTTTTAAATATGGTATCACATACTTCAAATTAGTGAAATAATGGACCCAAAAGCTCTTACCAATTGAAAATGTGATTGATCAATGTTGAGATTTTTATGATGTGAAAAATGTCAAATACTTAAGTGTAAAACAGTGAAAAATCCAATTTTGATGAAACGTTTTCTCAATGATGCAAGGTGATTCTTTCCAAGTGATCAACATCAAAGTTATAGTATGTGATGTCTTATTTCCAATGGGACCAAGAACATGAACTTCTCTTGCTTGAGTATGAAGTTACAAACTTGCAAAGTGGTCATGGTAGAGCTGTTTGGTCCAAGACAGATTTTGCATCAAGGCATGGGTCAGATTTTTACACGAGTTTGAGACATTTTTTGCCCATCTTTCAAGCATTTTCAGAGTAAGTGGCCAACTTGGAACTTGTTTGTTATCATGAAATCATTCAAATGGTACCAAATTCTTCCATAATTGATCTTATTTCACCATAGAAAAGCTTCACCCAACATGCCAACTTGAATCATTTTGGACATTGCACAAAAAGAACCTTTTGGCCACCAACCACTTTGCATGATTCAAGGAAAATGTGATATGAACCAGAACTAACTTGTACAAGTTGTGCAGCCCTTGGAAACTTGTGAGGGAAGGTAAACTTTAGGAGCTATAAAGCAAAAGTCTACTTTTGTACTTGTTTGTCCAACTTTATGCTTTTGATCATGATCCACCAAGTAATGCCATAATCATTTGATTCTTTACTTAGCAATTCCACTATAAATAGAGCATCACACCAGATGCTAAATACACAACAATTGAACCAAGAAACCTCTCATAATGTCAGCAAGCATACATTGAATTTCAAGTGTTCATCACTTTCCTCCAAACACCAAATCTATCCAAACTTGTTATAGTCCTTAAACCTCAAAACTTTCCACTCAAACAAATCATAAAAATATTACATAACTTGCTCAAACACACCAAAACCACTCAGAGCACCTCAAATTAGAAGCTAACTCTCTTTGGTCACCGTTGTTGACCAAAGAGCCAAAACTTCCAATCTTTCATTCCTTTCCATTTCCTTCCATTCAAACACCTCAGACACCTTCTAAATACATCACATAAGCTTTCTAAATCATTAATACAACTTGTAAAACCTCCATCTCATAAATCACTTTTCACTTTTCCTCCACTGCAACTTGATTCGAGCAGAAGAACCAAAGGCTTTACAAGCAACTTGATCATTCAAACACCTTTTTGGAGGATCATTAGAGCTAAAGCAATCATTATCTTGCATCTGGAACAACTTTGAAGGTGCATTGGACATTTCCCAATAGGTAAGCTTTTCAACTTTTCAAACTCAATGATCCAAGCATCATTTACATCCATATGAGTTTCCATTCTGTTTGTTAGGATGTAAAGATCAATAACCCTAAACTTGTGTGGATTAATTGTGCAAAACTAGCATTTAATTTTTGTTTTAGAAATTATCTTTTCTCTGGTTTTATCAGAAATTCTTAAGCTAGGGTTTAAATAAATGAATTTGGTTGGCATATTTAAATTCCTCATGAAAATATGAGTGAAATAGTATATTGATTTGTCATGTTTGGTTCCTAAATGATAAAATCACAAATTTAAAAATTATGATGTTCCAAGGTTGAAGATGAAGTTATTCACGCATGTATTTTTAGATCTTTTCTTAATATTTGTTTTATTTGAAGCGAGAAAATGATAGGCCATGTGGCCTGACCCAATGGTTTGGTTGGTTTTGTGGATTGAGCATTAGGGCACATGTTCGAACCTGGCCGCCCCCCGTCTTTTTTAAGTCACTTCTTTCCTTTCCATTTTTTATTTCTTTTCCTTTTTATTATTTTATTTTCTTTCTTTCTATATTTTATTTAACCTTTTTATTTTATATACCAATTAAACACTTTAAAAATATATTGCTATATTATTTACACTTGTTTCTTTTATTATTTACATTAATTTTTTTAATAGTATTAATTAATACTAATTACTTGTTTTGGTTTATTTTAAACTTTCAAAATCATAAAAATGTTTTGTATTTCTTTCATCCTTCACTTTTTAAAATACTTAAAAGTCACCTTTTGTTACTTATTAAGGCTTCATGTTCATGTATGTATTTTCTTTTAAATTCATCATGTGATTAAATATTTTAATGTTATTATTATTTTGAAATATTCACACTTGTTCTAATTGTCTAATGATTAGGGTTTTCTTGTTTATTGCTTTTCTTGACTTAGAACTTATGATGAAAACATGTCGTCATCTCTTGGCCTTGTGTTGTATGATCAAGTTGTGATTGTAATGATGAGTTTGTCTTTGTTAAAACATGTTAAATCCTGTCCTTGTAAATCATGTCTCATAAATTCCCTTTCCATGTCTTGATAAGTATCTTGTTCAAGCATGACCTAAATGGTTGAATATCCATGTTTTGTTCACTTTGAGAATGTTAATTTGTATCCAAGTATGCCTTGATCAAATGCGTTGTTTGTAAACCTTGTACATGTTTTTTGGTCCATGTTATTCTTACTTGCACCGTGTATCTCATACTTAGCTTCTTCGTCAATTGTTTATGTACATATGTTTATTATGTTGCCTAATCTAAATGAGGGATTCATTGTTGACTTCATTGTCATTTTTTTGTTGTTGCATATGCATCTTTATTTTCTTGAACATCTCTTGCATGACTTGTTACCCTTAATATTGTTTACCTTTAGGAAGTTTCCCTTAAGTTAATTCAAATTTAGATAATTAAATTAGAGTTTCCCCTCTTCTCAAATTCAAAATCTCTTTTAAATAAAAACCTTGACTTTAGGTCATTGACTTTTCAAACTTTTTTTCTTAATAAATTCTTTAAGACATCTTAAGTATATTCAAAACTCTTTCACAAAGACTAACAAACACAAATCTTAGTCAAACCTTTTGCAACTTTGGCTTTTCAATTTAAAACCTTTCCAAAATAGATTAGACATTAGTCATCCTAATTTGATATATAATTCTCCTACCCCATGAGATTAGTCATCCTTAGTCTATATCCAAGTTGAAGCCCTTCTCTCAATGTGAAGCAAAGATCCATCTTCTACGTGTTTGTAGTGGATAAGTTGAGTATTCTCCTTAAGATGACAACTTATATCTTCTTCACTAAAAAATCACCTTAACAAACCCTTTTCAATTTTTACTCTGAACTACGGGGTTTTGATCCTTCATTGGTACGTAGGCACAAGACTTTGTGTGTTGCTAAACACAAAAAGAATAAAAAACATTTCTCTTATCATCTCCTTAATCAATCTCATAGAAAACAACTTTTAAACTAACACAAATACAACAAGAGGTTCCTATAGGATACTGTCGCTATGCGAAAAATGACACAGAGTCGCCATCAAATTTTATTTATCACAAAGAGGGAAAGATAAATATTGATAAAACCTTTAGAGAAAGAACACGTTCATCGCAACCATATTCTGAGTTCGGAAGTCGGTTATATAAGGGGAAGGTATTAGAATCCCCTCACATCCATTGTACTCGATGGGAACCATCTAAGTTGTCTATGCTTGAATGAGTGTTCTAATCTAAAAGTTTACTTGCTTAAGGGAAAGAGGTTTTTTTTATTAGGGTGCTTGCCAAGGATTAGGGCCCTTGTGCCTATGTATCCTCACTTGAAAGAAGTGAAGAATCAGAGCTTTGTAGTTCAGAGGCTTGAGAAATGATTGTTTGTTAGTGGATTTTATATCTTAAAAAGGGTTTTCGGATGATGCCCTAAAGCGAAAAAAATTTTGGTGAGTTGATGTTGTTTTTAGGGTTTTAAAAGAAATTTGTTCTTGATTAAGATTGCATTAAAGGATATGGGTAGAGGTGAATATTTCAAATGACCAAGTCGAGCGTCTTGTGCTCAAAATACTCAGAGTGAGTGTAAGGGGGCTCCAGTCTCACTCCTTCTCCGCCACTTAAGGCTCGTGGCGCGCAATTCTAATTGTATTTTATTGTGTTTTTTTAATTTATTGAGAAAATGCAACTTGAGATTGGATCAAGGGTTTTATTATTTATTAAGAAAAAATTGTGGTGATGCGAACAAGGTTGATGGCGATGCACGGGGCAATCGACTTACAAGTTGGGGTATGGCTTGATATGTGGATCAAGAATGCTTTTAGGGTTCGGTTCTAATTACTAAGATGGCTACCTAGCAAAAACTAAACAAAGGAAAGCAAGATAAAAAAAAGTACATCAAATGGGGGAGGGATACATGAAAAGAAATACAAGGGATGATTAATTCAAGAAATAAAGAGGCCTTGATGTAAGATAGCCCCACGAGAAAACCTTGTGTGTGCAATGTGTCCTAAGTTAAACAATGAGTAATCAACAAAACAAGTTTAAAGGATTACAAACGATGCAATAGTAACCACTTTGCGATTTAAAATCACATATCTCGAATAATAACTCATGTCAAGCCTAGGTCACTCACAAAGCCTAATAGATCCTTACAAAAGAAATTAACTATTTTTGGTCTTTTTGATTTTTTATCATTTTTTTTTGTTATTTTTTAATATCTACACCTAAACATTATTAAAAGGAGATAAAAAGAACTAAGATACGCAATCGCTCGCGCAATAAACAAGTAATAAGGAAAGACACACTAGCAAGTATTAAACATGTTAAGGCAAAAGTGGATAGTTAATTCTAAATAAATAAAAGAGAAAAATCTAAATAAAACTTCTAAAAACTAAAATATTTTTGTTTTAATAAAAATGAAAAGGAATAAACAAAATATTAAAAAAGTTATTTTATTATCATTTTAAGAAAATAGTTTCAATAAATATCTTATTTTAAGAACATAAAATAATAATAAAAAGCTAATAGAAACCAAAGGCTAAGGGAGTGAAAAAAAGAGAAAAGAATAGCATGGGTCAACTTTCTATGTTTAAAATAGAGCCCAAAAGAGACAATATGGATGGGGCGGGTCGCCCAGTTTGGCTGATATTGAAAGTGATAATGAAACCCTAATACTAAAATATACAGACATTCCTATTTACTTTGCAGAAATAAGCTACAACATGGAAACCTCCCTCAATAATGTAGCCATGAATCTAAAAAAACTTTACTCAGTATGATACACCCAAGGAACTACAAAAAACATAGGCCATGAATTCAAGTCTTTTTTCCTCAATCGTTCTCGATTTTTCCGCTCCTAACTCGTGGATCTCTCTCTCTCTCTCTCTCTCTCTCTCTCTCTCTCTCTCTCTCTCTCTCTCTCTCTCTCTCTTCTCTCTCTCTCTCTCTCTCTCTCTCTCTCTCTCTCTCTCTCTCTCTCTCTCTCTCTCTCTCTCTCTATGAGACCTTTTTTTTACAACCGAACCTCACAGCTTATTCATTCATGACCGCTCCAAGTCTCTCATGCTCTGACTCTATTATTCAATTGCTATTCTCGCTCCCAAATCTCTTTCAATTGGCACTCTCACGAATCTGAAACTGAAACTAATGACACCCAAAAATTGACATTGAGTACATAATGATTCACAATACAAACATCAAAATAAATGTCACAAGTGAGAAAATCGTAGAAGCTAAAGGAGATCAAAAATATACCGACGATGCTTTGGAGGCAAATTAACAAGTACTTAATCTTTCTACCTTGTTAGATATCAGCCTGAATCATTCTGATTTTTCTGATAAATGTTATGCTGGTTATTGTTTTCTGTTCTTTGTAGTGGGTGAAATTTTTTGAATTTATGAATTTTCTGAAATTTGTTATGAGTGTAAGAGTAAGTGCTGCTAGGTTTTTCTCTCTGATTTCCATCCTTGAACTGATGAATGATCATGGTTTTATAGTGGAAAGTTAGGGTTCAAAACTGTGTTGTGTTGATGGAAAAGGAAGGCATCAGTGGAATCAAATTGGTTGTTGAGTGTTTTTAGCCATTTTCATGTAACCTGTTGTTCTGATAAACTTTGCTGCATTCTGCTCTTGTTTCTGTCCCTAAATTGATTTGTTTGTTTGTGCTTGGAGCCTCTTGGTGGTCCCATGATTCTCTTTTTGACAGAATTTTTGAAATTCTGAATTTTGATGTATGGTATGGTATGTTTTTTGGCCAAAGAATGTGACATGACTTCTGTAGTGAATGAATCTTGATGTATGAAATTGAATGAATATGGTTATGCATTGATATGAGTTTGAATGTTTTTTGAATGATATGATGAATCTTGGCATGAATTGAATAATGAGTTTGTGAATATGAAAAATTGTTTATGTATGAATGAGTTTATGAATGATGAATAACATGAACTAGATGCATTGTTTATGTGTGGTATGATGAATTGGTTGGAATGAATGGAATTGATATGAGTTTGGTTATTATTTGAAATGAAATCTTCTTTGTTTTACTATGTTTGAAAGTTTAGCTTATGTGATTTGGAAATGAATAAGAAAAAGGCTAGGAAATTGGTATGGAAGGAACTTTTGCAAGCTTGGATGATGATGCACATTCAAGAATAGAAACATTTTTGGCAAGCTTTGGAATAGGTCTTTATTTGTAGTATAATGCATGGCTAGACTTTGTAATAACTTCGGAAATTCTTGTGAAATTCAATTGTAGTTTTATGTAACATTGTCACACAATTCTTATACATTTTGTTTTAAAGAAACTTGATTGATGTTGAAATCAAAGTTATATGCCACTTTATTCCTTTATTGAATTTCTTGAAATTTTTTTGCCTACTTATATTTTTATGGCCAATGCTTATGATGAAACAAAGTTATGATAGTATCTTGAAGAATTAGGCCAAAATGAGGGAAAACTACCATTCACCGTGATCCTTTTGAATCCTTCTTGAATTTGTAAATGTATGACAATATATGCTTGATTTGAATCTAACAAATCTAAGTAAGGCAACCCTGAAGCTTTGTCGTCACAAACTTAATCTTCATTAAAACAAAATGTACACGAGTTAACCTTGAACAATCTTATGAAGAACTTGACCATGAACAAGTATAATTTCCAAGTTTTTCATCACTTAAGCGCTAATGAAACCAAAATCAACAGTTGAAACTTCTTTGACTTCTCTTGGACCAAAAATGACCTTGTCTTGGGGTAGTGATCATGTGAACTTCAATGGACTTGAATTGCCACCATAGACATCTTAATCTCATCTTCCACTCCTAATAAACATAAATGAAGAACAAAAGAACTAAACTTTATGCTTATGACGCACAAAGGCTAGAGGACAAATCGGGTCACAAAAACCAATAACTTGCAAAGGCCAATACCGAAACACAATAAATGGTGAACATCACAAAGTAAAATTTTGGGGAAAGCTACCAAGAAAAACCCTAATTCGCCAAGCTCATACTTATGACCCAAAGTTCTTAGGAATCGATGATCAAATGAGATGATATGATGTATATATGATGCAAAAGGATTGGGTGAAAATGAGGGGGTGTGACATATATTATAGATACTTAGGGTTCTAATACCCCCCGAACCTTAGATCTCTTTATTGATTTGTTTTGCATTACATATTTATGAGTTATTCTTTCTTTTCCCCTTCCCTTGGATAAATTAAAAGATCGGTGGTGATATCTTATGATTTGTGAAACCTAGCTAACTCAATAACTATGTATCTGATTCTCACTGCGACAGAAATGACAACTTCACTAGGGATAATCCTCAGGAGGGTTAAACTTATCTTGTTATATTTGTGTTATTATTTATTTGTTTGCTTGTGTTACTTGGGTTTTTTGTTTTTTAGGGTGATCCTTGTGTGGTGAGATAAGTCATATACTCGGACTTGAAAGCTCTTATATTTGGGAGGGTGGTTGATTAGTGAATTTTGATGCAAATTCCTCTATGTTTAGACTTTAGCATTTCTATAGTTTGGTTTGTTTATTTTTCTATTTTATGTCGTTTTTATAATTCAATTTATTTTTAGCCTAATTTGATTTTCGTTTGTTATTTTTAGCATTAACAGCTTTCAATAAAAAAATTCATAAATGAAGCTACAAAAATCAGATTGAGGCGTTCTACCAGTTGGAAAGCTAGGAAAAAGATCTACAACTTTCATGTTGGACGAAGAATCTGATTCAGAGTGCATGGATCTCAAATAATTCGTTGAAGTTTCTGACTGTAATAATTAAGTTGTTTCGGGTCATCTTTATTGGGTTTGGTTTATGTTTCTGATCCACCAGTTGAGTGTGTAATGCAAATCTTATTTTGTTTATAAGGTTTGCTACCGCGCTACAGTAAGAAAACCTTCTTTTTATGAATTTTATATTGCTTTGTACGAATTTCATGGCAAACTAATCCCAAGGGAAAATATGTCGGATTCGAATTTCGTAATTCTTTGAAGTTATTAAAAATTTCAATTTAATTCAGTTCCTTTCCAATTTGTTCTATAATTTTCATTTGCTTAATTCGTTTCTTATAGAATAGATTGGATTTAATTCGGTTGATCTATGTTCCTTACTTTAATCACGTTTAACTTAGCTTTTTCGTTAGTTCGCGCCATCTTTAACCGTCTGCTAAATTTGGTGAACCGTTTGCTTAATTCGGTGATTAGGAATATAACTCGTGTAGTATTATCAATGCTTGTTTGTTCAATATTGCAATCGAACAGGGATTGGAACCGCTTATGGAATTGGAATTATAATGACCGATGATAAGTTGGTAGTCGAACCGGTATATTAACCTGTTTTAATCACTTATTTCAATAATCACTTATTTACTCTGTTTATTTTCTTAATAGAATTCTAAAACAAAACACCCCCCATAATCGTTTTCAATTGGTTAATTCATCATCAAGAATCCTTGTGAATCGACATCTGAGTCATTGTCGCTTTACTACATTTTTTCAAATACTCGTTTTTTATCCGTGCGCGACAGTGGATTAAATTGGCAGCATTGCCATAGATTCTTGTCGATTTAGCCAATAGTTTTGTTTAGGTATTGTTTGTTTTGATTTTCTGCATTTTTGTGTATTTTCTTGCGTTATCGTGTCCGGACTCCCCGTTTTGCATCCAACCTAGTAAAAAAACCCGGTTTTGGGGAAATCGCCTCCTTTTTGAGTTCTGTTTCGTGCATTTGAAGTAGAAAATTTGTGCGATCAAATTCCTCTTTTTTCTATTTTTAATTAATTTTTTACTGTTTTCATAGTTTCGAAAAAATCCAAAAAAAATTTCCAAAATTCTCATTTGACCTAATTAGATTAAATTTTGTGTTTTTAGATTTTATCGATTTTATTTTAACCATCTTCCTTCTTTGATTTTGATTCTGACTCTACAGGGACATTGTTGGCATTATCATATTTGTTGCTGCATTGGTAGTCTTGACTACTAGATCTTCCTGTTCTGACCTAGTTGATTTTGATTATGAGATAGAGAGAACCTTACACGCACGTCTTAGAGATAATCAGATCGACTTTAGTTCACCATCTCTTGACGATTGTGATTCTAACACTTTGTTTTCACATTGCTTGTTTGATTCTGATTCTGAATTTACTTTCGAAAATAGCATGGTTGAACAGCAAAAACTAAGAGAGCTTATTGCTCCTGATGTTAACTATAATGGCTTATGTATTGAATATGATAACCTTGCTGTTCCTTTTGAATTAGAATCTGGATTAATACATTTGTTGTCGAGATTTAGTGGTCTTGCAGGTGAGGATCCACACAAGCATCTTAAAGAGTTCTATATTGTTTGTTCAATCCCACTTAGGCCTGAAGGAATTACGGAAGATCACATCAAGCCGAGAGCCTTTCCGTTTTCTCTATAAGGTGCGGCCAAAGACTGGTTATATTATCTTGAGCCAAATTCTGTTGCTACTTGGAATGATTTGAAGAAGGTATTCCTAGAAAGATACTTTCCTACATCCAGAGCTGCCTCGATACGAAAAGACATTTGTGGTATTAGACAACAGGATAATGAATCATTGGCTGAATATTGGGGGAGATTCAAACAATTAGTTTCGAGTTACCCACAACACCAAATCACCGAGCAATTATTGATTCAGTATTTTTATGAAGGATTAAAACCAATGAATAGGAATATTTTAGATGCTGCTAGTGGTGGAGCACTTGTTGATAAGACTTCAGCCGCTGCCAAGGCTCTAATTGAGAACATGTCGCTTAACTCCTAACAGTTCATATGAGAGAAAATTTTATTCAAATAAAAGGTCGTGATGAGGTTCACATTTCTTCTCATGTTTCTTGTAACACCCTTTTTTACCCCACGAATATTATGGAAAAATAATATAATTTATCAGAGTAAAATGTTAAACTCAATAAATATCACCTCAAAGGGCGTACATTTCTCAATAAATTCAAATATAAGTCAAAGCTCCATAAGCAACGGGTTTTCCCAAAAGATATCAAAAATTGCAGCAGAAACTCAAAAAGGCATAATCCAAAGTTTTCCTTATACGGGAACATAATCAAAATAACCAAATCAAATAAGTTATGGTTTAACTCAAAGACCCCGACCCGATGTTACACTATCAGAGCAAGACCCTCTACGTTAACCAAAAGACAATAACTCAAAACTCTGAAATATCCTCGACGATGTCCATGCCTAAACCTGGTCATCTGCATGTTACCCATGTGGAGGCAACATTCAAACAAGCAGGGTGAGTAAAATGATTCATAATAATCAATGTAGGAAATCAATATATAAAATGGCATTATTCTCATATTCAACATCATCATATTCATCAATAGGCATCAAAGGCCACAACGTCATAAATTACTCAAGATCATCTCATAAATGCAAATGCAACAAGACTCAATGCATGTCGTACCAATCATCACAGCTCGATGGACAATGGGCCATCAACCCTCCATAGATCCCCATCAATAGGATTAATTCTACTTGAGAACCGGAGCACATCAAAATACCTCACATCCGCACAGTGGGATTGAAGCCAAAGAAATCAAGGTCCTAAACAGAAGTCCGGATGCACATGAATGCATGATGCACACGTCAACAATCATCCTCATAATAACATTATAGGTGCATCATCATTCATCATAATCATTACCATCAAAATCATCCTCATATATCATGTCATCATAGAATCATCAAAACTCATGGGAATATCATCATAGCTAATCATCATTACATCATCGTCATATATCATGTCATCATAGAATCATCAAAACTCATGGAAATATCATCATAGCTCATCATCATTACATCATAGAATCATCATATAATCATGTACAAATTACATAGAACTCACAGTCACACTCATATTAATTCATCATACTATCACATATTAATCACATATATTTCATAATTATACTCATGGTAATCATCATACTATCAATATTAATCACGTAGAAATCTTAGTCATACTTATATTCATTCGTCAAAGAAATCACAACATCAAAACATCAAGACATCAATGAACCAGAACATGATTCATTAATAAAACATATACAAAATTGACTTCTTAAACATAATTAGATATAAAAATATTGGGAAACCAATTCCCTTATCTATACTATGTTATATCCCTGTTCATTAGCTTTCCAACACTTGCCGAACGATTCGTCATTTGGATTAACGGTTAAAAAGTTATGATCGAAACCGTTTCTGGTGTTTTTCTACCTATGAGTCGACTCAAAGGTCGACGCGCAGAGCTATGAGTCGACGCACCGAGCTACGAGTCGACGCACAAATCTATGAGTCGATGCACAGAGCTATGAGTTGACGCATACTGTTAAAATTTCCATAATTTTGCATTCGGGTGACCTCTGGTCGACCCAGGGGTTCTAGCGGTCGACTCACACTGTTTCGAACCCCAAAAGTCACTTTTTTTAAGAGCACTTTCACCCCAGATTATCACTCCAAAGTCTATACCACTAACCCTCATCACCCTAGACCCGATTTTACATCAAAATAACATCCTAAAACTCAATTAGGCTATGTTTGACTCATGGAGTAACAACAATTCATCATAATTTCATTACAACTACACCACGGTCATTAGAGTTCCTCATTATCAAATTTCCCTACAGGGTTAGACAAATGTCAAATCAGAGCTTTGGCCACGAAGGAGTAATTTCCTTTAACCCAAATAAATCCCTACGATTTAAAATCTTAATAATAGATTTAGGCCACGAAGGCCAAATTCCCCTTTTTCTCATAATCAGCCCCAAAACCCTTAAATCGAGCTTAAATACATTGAAAACAATGAAGGTAATACCTTAATTGTCGACTCTGAGCCTTCTCAAATCTTTCAGAGAACCTTTCGAAGCTTTTGCCTTGAACCTCCTCCTCATAGCTCTGGCCTCAATTCTTTTCACGGTCTAACAAAATGAATCCTAATCCCATCACAATTCCTTTTTGTTAAACCTAATCTTGGGCCATAAAATTGGGCTTTCCAATATTACCCTCACTAACTCCTCCTCAATTGTCCAACTTTCCCTTAGTTAACTATATTCATTTAAATAAATAATAATACTAATATATTCATATTATATACTATTATTTAAATAAATAACCCAAAATCCATAGTTCTCAACACGCGATCTAGTGT
>OZ012740.1:83956592-83960726 GCA_963859935.3 Lathyrus sativus | reverse complement strand
AGAGATACACTAGATCGCGAGTATTTGGGATGTTACATTTCTCATTTCAACAAAGCCTTCAAAAATAGAATGAATGAGCTGACCGAATTAGTGAAACAGTTGGTAGTGGTAGGTAAAGCTCAAGCAACCCAACGAGCCCAAACAACAAGGTTATGTGATATTTGTACTTCTTCTGATCATCCTACTGATACATGTCCTATTCTACAAGATGAAAAGCCTACTGAATTACCTCAAGCATATGCCGCAACCCTTTACAATCAAGGTAACAACCAAAACCGATACAACATTCCTGACCTATCCACTAATAAATACCATCCAAACCCCCGGAGCTCGTATGAGAGTTGGTTTAACTGCCCTAACTATGGCAGAATATTTCCGAGATGTCAATGAGCAGGACGTCCTTCTATTTATCGACAATATCTTCCGTTTTGTCCAAGCCGGATCCGAAGTATCGGCCTTATTGGGCCGAATGCCTTCCGCTGTGGGTTATCAACCGACCCTGGGTACTGAAATGGGTACTTTACAAGAAAGAATTACTTCTACCAAAGAAGGGTCAATAACTTCTATTCAAGCAGTTTATGTACCTGCAGACGATTTGACCGATCCTGCTCCTGCCACGACATTTGCACATTTGGATGCAACTACTGTACTATCAAGAGGATTAGCTGCCAAAGGTATCTATCCAGCAGTAGATCCTTTAGATTCAACGTCCACCATGCTCCAACCTCGGATCGTCGGTGAAGAACATTATGAAACTGCGCAAAGAGTTAAACAAACGTTACAGCGTTACAAAGAACTTCAGGACATGATATCTATTCTTGGGTTGGACGAAGTATCCGAAGAGGATCGCTTAACCGTAGCAAGAGCACGAAAAATGGAACGTTTCTTATCACAACCTTTTTTCGTAGCAGAAGTATTTACTGGTTCCCCAGGGAAATATGTTGGTCTCGCAGAAACAATTAGAGGATTTCAATTGATTCTTTCTGGAGAATTAGATAGTCTTCCTGAACAAGCCTTTTATTTGGTGGGTAATATCGATGAAGCTACTGCGAAGGCTACGAACTTAACTTAGAAATGGAGAACAAATTCAAGAAATGACTTTCCATCTTTGTGTACTGACCCCCAATCGAATTGTTTGGGATTCAGAAGTGAAAGAAATTATTTTATCTACTAATAGTGGACAAATTGGGGTATTAAAAAATCATGTGCCTATTGCCACAGCTTTAGATATAGGTATTTTGAGAATACGCCTTAAGGACCGATGGTTAACGATGGCTCTGATGGGTGGTTTTGCTAGAATCGGCAATAATGAGATCACTATTTTAGTACCTGATGCAGAAAGGGCTAGTGACATTAATCCACAAGAAGCACAACAAACTCTTAAAATAGCAGAAGCTAACTTAAATAAGGCTGAAGGCAAGAGACAAACAATTGAAGCAAATCTAGCTCTCCGGCGAGCTAAGACACGAGTCGAGGCTATCGTAGAGCCTATCAAGAGGATCTCGTACCGTACTCTAGCTTAGTAGTTTTCACCACCTATTCATAGATCTGCGCCTGCCTTAAAGGAATTAAAGTAGTTTTCACCATCCGAAGCTAAGAAAGAATCAATGTAAAGAACCCCTATCTTATATTATAGTCTTAAACTTTGAGGAATTTTCGATTCAGTACATCGAAACAACCAGAAAAAAAGAAATTTTATTTGGTAGTAGTTGATCTTGTCACTGATTGTGAAATTTCGTTGCTGTGTTCGAAGAAGGATAGCTATACTGATTGCGTCGATTCAAAAGAGACCCTTGGTACTCCATTGCCGATCGTAACCAAAAATAAAATTTCAGTCAATTTATACTTACTGATCTGATCTTTTATGGAATCGATCCCCCTTTGACTGTATAAGAATATGTGGAGCTCGGCATGTCTGGAAGCACAGGAGAACGTTCTTTTGCTGATATTATTACCAGTATTCGATACTGGATTATTCATAGCATTACTATACCCTCCCTATTCATTGCGGGTTGGTTATTTGTCAGCACGGGTTTAGCTTACGATGTATTTGGAAGCCCCCGTCCAAACGAGTATTTTACAGAAACCCGACAAGGAATTCCTTTAATAACTGGCCGTTTTGATTCTTTGGAACAACTCGATGAATTTAGTAGATCTTTTTAGGAGGCTCCAATGACCATAGATAGGACCTATCCCATTTTTACAGTACGATGGTTGGCTGTTCACGGACTAGCGGTACCCACCGTTTCTTTTTTGGGATCAATATCAGCAATGCAGTTCATCCAACGATAAACCTAATCCGAATTATAGAGCTATGACACAATCAAACCCAAATGAACAAAATGTTGAATTGAATCGTACCAGTCTCTACTGGGGTTTATTACTCATTTTTGTACTTGCTGTTTTATTTTCAAATTATTTCTTCAATTAATAGAAATTAAGATAATAGTATATATATTAGGAATTCTCTTATCCTATTCGGAAGGATCTCATTTCATAATTATCTATGACTGTTTAGGTCTCTAGTATGACTTACTACTTGATCAAATGTGGAGGAAAGTGGGATAAATAAATGGCCAATACTACTGGAAGAATTCCTCTTTGGATAATAGGTACTGTAGCTGGTATTGTTGTGATCGGTTTAATTGGTATTTTCTTTTATGGTTCATATTCCGGATTGGGATCATCCCTGTAATAATCGGATGAATTTCGTTTTCGAAATGAAAGCATAAGAACTCAACAGGGATCCACTCTTTCTTTGATGAATTCGAGGGGGTCCCGTTGAGTTATTCATAATCAGAATATTTTGGTAATTGAGTCAATAGATAACTTTATTCTATGTTTCCAAAAATTCCATTTCCTTTTTTTAGGATCTTAATGAAAAAGGAACTTCATTAATTGGTTCAAAACATTTTTTCTGGATAATATCTGTCGAAACTTTTTCTTTCAACTTGAAAGAAAAATAAAAGAAAGAAGCAATTAGTTGATTTACTTCTTCTGGGTGGCCCAATAATATATAATAATTATAGTGTGTAAGAATTGGGAATTCTAGAATCTATTTTCTAGCGGTCAAATATTCTGTAGAACCAAACCTTTTTGATACTAATGATACTAACGGAATCTTACTAGAAGTCTTTTTTTTGACATTAAATGAAATTCATAGTAAAAAAAATATTAATATCAAATTAGAACTATTAAAAAAAAAAATAAATCGAAATATTCAATTTCATTAAGCTAACAAATATGGAAAAAATGCAGAAGCGTTCATATATTGGACATAAGTTTGTATAGAAGGTTTTTCTTCTATCGCTTCGCCAACGAAACGAAAAATGGAATTCTATTCCCCGTCCTACCTATCCAATCTAATTCAAGACCCAATCAGTAGACAGACACTACAGCAGTAGTAGAGTGAAAAGACTTTGACTTCAAGATTGATCTATTCCTTTTTATTTCACTACTCGAATTCATTTTTCATGGAATCCGAGACGCAAAGATTGAAAGCATTTTAATGCGTAGAATTTTGAATCAAACAAGTCTCAAGACAAGAACGCTTTCCCTTGCTTCCACATGGAAAAAAGACAAAGTTTTTGTATGAACAAAACGGAATACATTATCTTGTCGATCAGGCGACACCCGGATTTGAACTGGGGAAAAAGGATTTGCAGTCCCCTGCCTTACCACTCGGCCATGCCGCCAAAAAACCTGATAAAAAAAAAATGGATCAGAATATCCCTCCTCTCCAAAAAACCAACGTATACCTTTTCAGTCACAAAAGAAAAGTAAAAATTTCGGGACAAATAGCAAGCAACCATTAATTACAAATTCCGGAAGAATTCAGGAATCTTGATTTTTTAGAATCCTTCTCTATTTCCATTATAAGAAGAACTGTTAATATATGTCAACTCCAGAATATCCATTTTCATTGTTACACATTATCTAATCGGGTATCAATTCTAGATTACAGGGAATTTTCAATAAATTCTCGTACTTTCATTATTTTGCCAATTTTTCATTAAATAGATTGATGAATGAATAGAAAAATTAACACAACATATGCTGTCTCGAACAAATAGGCCTGCAATAACGTAAGAGACATATATAGATAGCTATAGTTGAAGTTAGATCTATGCCAAG
>OZ012740.1:83944092-83951592 GCA_963859935.3 Lathyrus sativus | reverse complement strand
CTAGGCCCGTAGTTAAAAAACCAACTTTCTTACGATTACGAGGTTCATTCGAATATGAAATCCAATCCTGGAAAGACAGTATCCCACTCTTTTTTGATACTCAAGGTTTCGATACATTTCGAAATAGAGAAATTTCTAGTGGAGCGGGTGCTATACGACAACAATTAGTTGATCTGGATTTAAGAATTATTATGGATTCTTCGTTGCTAGAATGGAAAGAATTAGGAAAAGAGGGGTCCAATGACAAATGGAAAAATCAAAAAGTTCGAAGAAGAAAGAATTTTTTGGTTCGACGCATGGGATTAGCTAAGCATTTTCTCCTAACAAATATAGAACCAGAATGGATGGTTTTATGTCTCTTACCAGTTCTTCCTCCCGAATTGAGACCAATTATTCAAATAGATGGCGGTAAACTAATGAGTTCGGATATTAATAAACTCTATAAAATAGTTATCTTTCGGAACAATACTCTTATTGAGCTATTAAGAACAAGTGGATTTACACCAGCGGAATTAGTAATGTCTCAAGAAAAATTGGTACAAGAAGCCGTGGATGCACTTCTTGATAATGGAATCCGCGGACAACCGATGAGGGACGGTCATAAGAAAGTTTACAAATCGTTTTCCGATATAATTTCGGGCAAAGAGGGAAGATTTCGAGAGACTCTTCTTGGAAAACGAGTTGATTATTCGGGGCGTTCTGTTATTGTCGTAGGTCCATTACTTTCATTACATCGATGTGGATTGCCCCCCGAAATAGCAATAGAGCTATTTCAGACATTTCTAATTCGTGGTTTAATTCGAAACCATATTGCTTCGAACATAGGAGTTGCTAAGAGTCAAATCCGGGAAAAAGAACCAATTGTATGGGAAATACTTCACGAAGTTATGCGGGGACATCCAGTATTGCTGAATAGAGCGCCTACTTTGCATAGATTGGGCATACAGGCATTTCAACCCATTTTAGTAGAAGGACGTGCTATTTGTTTACATCCATTGGTGTGTAAGGGATTCAACGCAGACTTTGATGGGGATCAAATGGCTGTTCATGTGCCTTTATCTTTGGAGGCTCAAGCAGAAGCTCATTTACTTATGTTTTCTACTACGAATCTCTTGTCTCCGACTATTGGGGATCCTATTTCTGTACCAACTCAAGATATGCTTATTGGACTTTATGTATTAACTAGCGGAAATCGTCGAGGTATTTGTGCAAACAGGTATAATTGGTTTAATTGCAGAAATTCTCAAAATGAAAAAATGAGCAATAATAACTTTAAGAACTTGAAGTATATGAAAAAAAAAGAACCCTGTTTTTGCAATTCCTATGATGCAATTGGAGCTTATAGACAGAAAAGAATAAATTTGGATAGTCCTTTTTGGCTCCGGTGGCAAATACATCAATGCATTATGTCTTCAAGAGAAGTTCCTATCGAAGTTCACTATGAATCTTTTGGTACCTATTATGAGATTTATGAGGATTATTTAGTAATAAGAAGTATAAAAAAAGAAATTCGTTGTATATACATTCGAACCACTATTGGTCATATTTCTTTTTATCGAGAAATCGAAGAAGCTATACAAGGTTTTTCTCGAGCCGATTCATCATATAGTATCTAATCATATAGATGGTTAGTGTTGGTATCCACGCTAAGTAAATTTAGGATACTGGTGTAAATTCAGGTCAACTAGCATCTTTTCAATTTTCTACGTAAATAAACATAAAGAAAAGGGAGTTTTCCAATCATTCACTCAAATCTATTGTCGTCGAACCGAATACCACTGAGTGGAATATGGAGGGACTTATGGCAGAAGGGACCAATCTAGTCTTTCACAATAACGTGATAGGTGGAACTGCCATTAAACGACTTATTAGCAGATTAATAGATCATTTCGGAATGGCATATACATCACACATCCTGGATCAAGTAAAGACTCTAGGATTCCATCAAGCTACTGCTACATCTATTTCATTAGGAATTGATGATCTTTTAACAATACCTTCTAAAGGATGGCTAGTCCAAGATGCTGAACAACAAAGTTCCGTTTTGGAAAAACATAATCATTATGGGAATGTCCATGCGGTAGAAAAATTACGCCAATCCATTGAAATATGGTATGCTACAAGCGAATATTTGCGACAACAAATGACTCCCAATTTTAGGATGACTGACCCCTTTAATCCAGTCCATATAATGTCTTTTTCAGGAGCTAGAGGAAATGCATCTCAAGTACACCAATTAGTCGGAATGAGAGGATTAATGTCAGATCCACAAGGACAAATGATTGATTTACCCATTCAAAGCAATTTTCGTGAAGGACTGTCTTTAACAGAATATATAATTTCTTGCTACGGAGCCCGTAAAGGGGTTGTAGATACTGCTGTACGAACATCAGATGCTGGATATCTTACACGTCGACTTGTTGAAGTGGTTCAACACATTGTTGTACGGCGAACAGATTGCGGTACCATCCGTGGGATTTCTGTAAACATCCGAAATGGAATGATGCCAGAAAGAATTTTGATACAAACATTAAATGGTCGTGTAGTAGCAGACAATATATATATAGGTTCACGGTGCATTGTCGTTAGAAATCAAGATATTGGAATTGGACTTATCAATCGATTCATAACTTTTCAAACACAACCCATATTTATTCGAACCCCCTTTACCTGTAGGAATACGTCGTGGATCTGCCGATTGTGTTATGGGCGGAGTCCTATTCATGGGGACCTGGTAGAATTGGGAGAAGCTGTAGGCATTATTGCTGGTCAATCTATTGGAGAACCGGGAACTCAACTAACATTAAGAACTTTTCATACTGGTGGAGTATTCACAGGGGGTACTGCTGAATATGTGCGAGCCCCCTCGAATGGAAAGATAAAATGGAATGAGGATTTAGTTCACCCTACACGTACACGTCATGGATATCCTGCTTTTATATGTAATATAGACTTGTATGTAACTATAGAAAGTTACGATATTATACATAACGTCATTATTCCACCAAAAAGTTTTCTATTAGTTAAAAATGATCAATATGTAAAATCAGAACAAGTGATTGCGGAGATCCTCGCGGGAACATATACTTTTAATTTGAAAGAGAGGGTTCGAAAACATATTTATTCTGACTCAGAAGGGGAAATGCATTGGAGTACCGATGTGTACCATGCATCAGAATTTATGGATAGTAATGTACATATCTTACCAAAAACAAGTCATTTATGGATATTGTCAGGAAAGTCGTGCAGGTCTAATACAACCCATTTTTTACTTCACAAGGATCAAGATCAAATTACCATGGATTCACTTTCGAATGGAAAAAAAAATATTTCGAATCTTGTAGAAAGGAATAATCAAGTAAAACATAAATTCTTTGGTTTCCATACTTTTGGTACAAAAGAAAAGGGGATCAGCGATTATTCAATATTTAATCCAATCATATATATGGATCATTCTTATTTAATGTATCCCGCTATTTTTCACGATACTTTTTATTTCTTGGCGAAAAGGCGAAGAAATCGATTTCTTATTCCATTTCCATTCCAATCGATTCAAGAACGAAAGAACGAACTAATGTCCCCTTCCGGTGTCTCCATTGAAATACCTATCAATGGTATTTTTCCTAGAAATAGTATTTTTGCTTATTTCGATCATCCTCAACCCATTTTTCAAAAAGAAGATTTCATTGAGTATCGAGGAAGAAAAAAATTAAAGCCAAACTATCCAATTCAAGTAGGTCCCTTTTTTTTGATTCCCGAAGAAGTGCATATTTTACCCCAATCTTCTTCCCTAATGGTACGGAATAATAGTCTTGTTGGAAGAGGAACACCAATCACTTTCAATATAAGAAGTCGAGTAGGCGGATTGGTCCGATTAGAAAAGAAAAAAAAAAAAAAAATAGAATTAAAAATATTTTCTGGAAATATCCATTTTCCCAGAGAGATTGATAAGATATCAAGACACAGTCCCATCTTTATACCACCCGGAACGGTAAAAAAAAAAAAATGCAAGGAATCAAAAAAAAATAAAGATGGGATCTATGTCCAACGGATCGCAACTACAAAAAAAAAATGCAAGGAATCAAAAAAAATTAAAGATGGGATCTATGTCCAATGGATCGCAACTACAAAAAAAAAAAAGAAAAAAAAAAATTGTTTTGGTTCGACCTGTAATTTTATATGAAATACCGGACACTATCCCTTTTGTAAAACTTTTTCCCCAAGATCTATTCCAGGAAAAGGATAATCTGGAACTAAAAGTTGTCAATTCTATTGGAAAATCCATTCGGGAAATTTCCGACACAAGGATTCCATTCCTTCGGACTTGTTTAGTCTTCCATTGGGATGACGGCAAAAAAAGTTCTTCGATTGAGGAGGCCCCCGCTTCCTTTATTGAAGTAAGTACAAATGGTTTGATTGAGTATTTTCTAAGAATTGACTTAGTAAAATCGAATACTTCATATATCAGAAAAAGAAATGACCCATCTGGTTTAGGATTGATTGGGGATAATAAATCGGATCGAATCAATCCATTTTTTTCTATTCATTCCAAGGGAAAAATTCAACAATCACTTAGCCAAAATCACGGAACTATTCGTATGTTGTTGAATAGAAATAAAGAATGCCGATCTTGGATAATTTTGTCATCATCTAATTGTTTTCAAATGAGACCATTCAACAATGTAAAATCTCACAATGGGATAAAAAAAGATCCTATAATTTCAATTAAGAAGAATAATAATTCGTTCGGCCCTTTAGGAATAGTTGCAAATTTATATTCACTTTATCATTTAATAACTCATAATCAGATCTCAATAATAAAAATTTTGCAACTTGACAAATTAAAGGAAATTTTTCAAGTAATGAAATATTATTTCATGGACGAAAATGAGAAAATTTGTAAACCCGATCTATACAGTAATATCGTTTTGAATCCATTCCATTTAAATTGGTTTTTTCTCCATTATTTTTCTTGTGAAAAAACGTTTCCAATAATAAGTCTTGGACAATTTATTTGTGAAAATATATGTATAGCTCAAATGAAAAATGGACCACACCTAAAATTAAAATCGGGTCAAGTTATAACAGTTCAAATGGATTCTGTAATAATAAGATCGGCTAATCCTTATTTGGCGACTCCAGAATCAACTATTCACGGCCATTATGGGGAGATCCTTTCTCAAGGAGATATTTTAGTTACATTCCTATATGAAAAATCGAGATCCAGTGATATAACACAAGGTCTTCCAAAAGTGGAACAGATATTCGAAATACGTTCGATTGCTTCAATATCCATGAATCTAAAAAAAGAATTGATGCTTGGAACGAGTGTATAACAAAAATTCTCGGCATTCCTTGGGGATTCTTGATTGGTGCTGAGCTAACTATAGCTCAAAGTCGTATTTCTTTGGTTAATAAAATCCAAAAGGTTTATCGATCCCAGGGAGTACACATCGATAATAGACATATCGAGATTATTGTGCGTCAAATAACATCCAAAGTCTTGGTTTCAGAAGATGGAATGTCTAATGTATTTTTACCTGGCGAACTAATTGGATTATTGCGAGCAGAACGAACGGGGCGTGCCTTGGAAGAAGCCATTTGTTACCGAGCTTTATTATTGGGAGTAACAAAAACATCTCTGAATACTCAAAGTTTCATATCCGAAGCGAGTTTTCAAGAAACTGCTAGAGTTTTAGCAAAAGCCGCTCTTCGGGGTCGTATTGATTGGTTGAAAGGTCTTAAAGAGAATGTTGTTTTAGGGGAATGATACCCGTTGGTACCGGATTCAAAAGAATAATGCACCGTTCACGGTCAAGGCAACATAACAAGATTAGCCGGAAAAAAAAATTATTCGAAGTCGAAATTGGAAATCTTTTGTTCCATCACAGAAAATTATTTAATTTTTCTCATTTCAGAGAATTTATGTGATACATTCGAAATATAGGATTAAATATAGTATTAAATGCTTCCTAACAGCGGATTCGACTCATCCATCCCCTGAAATATTTAAATGCAGTCATTGGATTTGGTAATTAAAGTATATTAAAAAATAATAAGAAATAGAAATCAAAGAATGGCCTGATTCTATATTAACGGCCGATCGTCTATAAAAGAGAAGGTTCCATCGGAACAATTATTTATTAGGATACTCGGTCTCTCTTTTTTTTTTTTTTCATTTTTTTAAACAAAGTGTGGGGATAAATGACAAAAAGATATTGGAACATCACTTTGGAAGAGATGCTGAAAGCTGGGGTTCATTTTGGCCATGAGACTAGGAAATGGAATCCTCGAATGGCACCTTTTATATCGGCAAAACGTAAAGGTAATCATATTACAAATCTTACTAAAACTGCTCGTTTTTTATCAGAAGCTTGTGATTTGGCTTTTGATGCAGCAAGCAAAGGAAAACAATTTTTAATTGTTGGTACCAAAAGAAAAGTTGCCTATTCAGTAAGACGGGCTGCAATAAGAGCTCGATGTCATTATGTTAATAAAAAATGGCTCGGAGGTATGTTAACGAATTGGTATACTACAGAAACGAGACTTCGTAAGTTCAGGGACTTGAGAACGGAGCAAAAGACGGGGAAACTGAACTCTCTTCCAAAAAGAGATGCCGCTATGTTGAAGAGGCAATTATCTCATTTGGAAACATATCTAGGCGGTATAAAATATATGACAGGGTTACCTGATATTGTAATAATCCTTGATCAGGAAGAAGAATATAAGGCTCTTCAAGAATGTATCACTTTGGGAATTCCAACGATTTGTGTAATCGATACAAATTGTGACCCCGATCTTGCGGATTTGCCGATTCCGGCTAATGATGATACTATGGCTTCCATCGGATTCATTCTTAACAAATTAGTTTTTGCAATTTGTGAGGGTCGTTCTAGCTAGATACAAAATTATTGATTAATAATAAGATAAATCCATTTTTAGATTTGGTTGGGGGCGGTGATAAATTTTTGGAATTGGTTATTATAGCATTACAAAATTGTGTAAAAAGAAATATTTTTGGATTAGTAGGTATTCCAAATGGAAAATCCAAGTAAAATAAGGAAATGGTTGAATCAAAATAATTCCCTTTCAAGTTATCTTTTTTTATTTTAGAGGGCAATATGAATGTTCTATTATGTTACATCAACACATTAAACAGATTCTATGATATATCTGCTGTGGAAGTAGGTCAACATTTCTATTGGCAAATAGGGGATTTTCAAGTGCATGCTCAAGTACTTATTACCTCTTGGGTTGTAATTGCTATCTTATTAATTTCAACCATTCTAGTTGTTAGAAATCCACAAACTATTCCCACGTCTGGTCAGAATTTCTTTGAATATGTCCTTGAATTCATTCGAGACGTGAGCAAAACTCAGATTGGAGAAGAATATGGTCCATGGGTTCCGTTTATTGGAACTCTGTTTCTATTTATTTTTGTTTCGAATTGGTCAGGGGCACTTTTGCCTTGGAAAATTATAAAGTTACCTCATGGAGAGT
>OZ012740.1:83924894-83943592 GCA_963859935.3 Lathyrus sativus | reverse complement strand
GCGGACAGCAACATACTGGACATTTTCTGACAATGTGATTTTCAACTCAGGGACAGAGAAGACATGCATTGGTTCTGGCCACTCAGGAAGCACATCTTCTGGAGAGGCAGCCCATATAAATGCCCTTTTTCTTGACTGAGAAACACCAAAAGCTCCAGCCTCAAGGATACCAAACCTCACCTGATAACCCATCTCAAGAAGTGAAGCCAAAGCTAAACGGAATGTCTGTCCTTTATTAAAAGACACAAAGTTCCTCACATTCTCCAAGAGGAAATACCTTGGCCGGAAATAATCAGCAAAGGATAAGAACGCTAATATCATCTCACACTGGACTTTACTCCAAGTACTTGTGTTAAATCTATTCATCCCAGAGAAACCCTGGCATGGAAGTAGTTCACCATCTACATTAAAAACAGGTGGAGCATCACCATCAGCGAGTATCTCACCAAGTCCTGGTAAACATTGCTATCTTGAGCAGCTCGAATGATATCCAAAAAAATGTGTGGTATCATCAGCTCTTATAAATGACTCAATTGCATGTGTATTTACAATCACACTGCATTAAAATTAAAAGTAGACCAGTTGCAGCTATGAGCACCAGACATCTCTTTGCAGACAAAACATGAGAGCAATGAATAGCAACAATTGGAATATAAGCCACTCCAATCAACAGTGTACAGAAGCCTAAAATTAAACCATCTGAAGGAGACCTTCCGTTCCACCACTGGAGGGCCTCAAAAATTATTTCACGGCAAAACCATACAGATAAGGCAACTACGCTGGCATGCGCATAACCTTGTTTATTCAACATATCCCTAATCTCTTGATAAATCCAAGGAGGCAAAAGACAAGGCCTGGCAGCATCAATTCCCCTCTTATATTCCCTCTCTTGTCTCTTCCAAATTTAATTTGAATCGAATTCTTGAATAAACTCAAAGATTAATCTCCAAACATGCTTTAGAATCACTTGGAAATTGCACACTTGAATAAACACTTTGGACTTGCATCCTAAAACAAACATCTTGATTGAACATCCACCAAACTTGACTTGTACAGACAAAACTCTGAATCTTCGATTAAAACTAGCTCAAACTTCTCATAGAACACTGCTTGAAAGCTTGACGAATCGTGACACAGGACAACTTGTCCTTGAACAAACACATTTCTTGAGAAAATAACCCGCCACCACGGGTAACTTATAGTTGAAGCAAACTCTTGATAGTTTGACCAAGATGAGGTCAAACGTCCATTTGATTTAAACTTGAATGAATGTCTTTGCCATTAATCTCCTTGCAAAACCCTAAACACACAGAGAAGAAGAAGAAACAAACAAATTGAAAAATATTTTTGGTAATTTTGGTTAGATGTTAGTAAACAGAAACAAACATAAAGTAAATAAGAAACACAAAGTAAGATCTTGTTTGTGGAATGATATGCCAATGAAATGTGGGATCTCAGGGGTAAAAATTAGGGTATTACAGCTGCCCCTATTTAAGATTCTTCTATCCGGAGATATGAAGATTGACATCTTTGTCTCGACTAGATAGAAGAGACTTAAATATAACAATTAACCCAATTTTTAGCCCTAAGAGACCACAAAATGATATGATTATGCTAATGATATGCGAACATAAGACTTCTGTGGGGAAATAATGCCACAGGAGACAAACAAAAGCTCGGGAGAAAAAGAGAGACTCACATGAGAAAACAAAAAAAAGAGCAAGATCCTATTCCGATAAGGGAAAGGAAACGACTCAATGGGGAAAGAGATACCAACTGCCAGTTACTGGGCGAAGATATTCGAACCGAAAATAATAGGTAAAATACTTTCTACTGGTTACTGAGTAGAAAATAAGTGCAAAAACACAAGAGAATTGTTATCTACCAGTTACTGGGTAGAAAACAAAGAAATGTATTACTTATTACCAGTTACTGGATAAAAAGTAATCCACTCGTTGAAATATAATCAACTACCTGTTACTGGGTAGGAAAAGAAGCAACGCCAACTACTGGTTACTGAGTAGTTTAGCGAGATCAATAAACTTGAATGAAAGGGGTTACCATCTATCGGTTACTGGATAGGGTAAACAACATGTCAACTGCCTGTTACTGGGTAGGACGGACTCGACTACCTGTTACTGGGTAGGAGAAAGAGATATATCATCAGCTACTTGTTACTGAGCAGCTCCAAACACACAACAAACTTCTCAAATAAAGAGACAACCATTTGTTGGAAAAAGATATTAACAACTCTGTCGGGGGATCTTTAAAAGAGATACGAGCAGGTTTAATCATGCAATAAAATTCTTATCGGGAGTTATTCCACAGAAATTCCAATTGACAGAAAAGCTGGTCGGATAAAGATCCATCATTTCACAATAAACTTCTCTGTTGAGGAATGAACTAGAGAAATGTTATTTATTGAGAAGGTAAATTTCTGGAGATTACACAAGCTGCTCAAATAAAGAGGCTTCCACATGAAGTTGCATAATTAATTACCAAGAGAGTGTTATCAAAACACTACTGGGGAAATCAAATCTTCATCTTCTGATGGGGATCAATAACAGATTCTGCCGAGGAAAATAAGTCCTCAAAAATACCTTCTCGTCATCCCGGTTCCACAGCCCAGGGAAAACTAAAGTAACTGCTGCAAGAGACCAAAGTTCAATCCAGGAACAAACTGGAAAGAAACGGTCAAACAGGACTCGACCCAATGAGGAAATAACTCAACTGGGGAACAATTCCATCCAGAAAAAAAAACTGGGGAGGAAAGCTAAACAAAGCATCTTCCACGAGGCATAAACTCAGTGGGGAATTAAAAAATGATAGGTATTTTCTGCTTAGGGGTCGACACTCTAATGAAGAGAGGACACACACATTCTGCGAGATAACAACACCGGGAAAAGGGAAATATCAACAAAAAATGCAGGATGCACAATGCAACAAAGACATGCTATGCTCAACCAAAATGAATGCGCATGCAATGAGTATGAATATGCTGATAAATCAGACAAAAGGGCAAACAGAGGGTGAACCAAACACCACAACACCACTGAAATACTCGGTTAATCTCTGCAAGTTAGAGATATCATTGGAGATCGTGCTGGGGATCAGCAACAGAAAATCTGCAAGAGATACACAAGAGCCAACAAAGGAAAATAAATCCTACTACAAGGCTTAAATCTCGCTGAATAAATGGAGATATTGCTTGGGGAAAAGACCCCAAAGATCAATCTTCAACCATTAATAATTCAACAAGAGGGAACAACAATATGAACTCTGCTTTGAGAAAAAAATTGTTGGAGAAAAACATAGCAACACAAATCTTCCAACCCTGCCAGGGGAAAAAGAAGTTAACATCATAGCAAAAAGTCAAACTGTGGGGGATTTTAAATCAACACCCAATCACAAGGTGAGAGAAAACCCGACAGGTGACTGCGATGTCAACACTTCTCAACATTGCTCTCTACTTGGGGAATAATCCAAAGCAAATGTGCATAACCTCCGCTAGGAATCATCAAAGACAAATCTCCGCTTGGGCAAAAACATCAAGAAGAAGTGGTCTTCAAATTTCTCAACTGTCCGATCATTTGAATCAAGACTTTGCTGTGGAAAACCGTTCAACACTCGTCTGGTTTATCCAAAGAAACAAAACTCTGCTAAGGGAATATCAGCAAACTTTACTGAAGAGACCTCAATATAGCTCAACTGGGGAAACATCAACACAACTCTACTGGGGAGCTGCCAATAAATTCTACCAGAGAGGCAAGAAAGAACCCTGCTAAAGAGAACACTTACGCTTTTCGCTTCAAGATTCTACCATTCTTGGGATTACTGTTGACATTCTTTCTTTTATTTTCACAAATCAAAGAAAAATGTTTTTATAATTTTCAAAATTTAAATCAATTATTCACATTTGTTTCAAAATCATCATAAAAAATAAAATGAAATTCTATAAACAGAAACAAAATAAGAATTGCAAACAAAGGGACAAAGGCCCAAATTATATTGATAGAATGGTAGTCCGCAAATGGCGTAACTCCATGGATCATTACAAAGTTTGAAAAATGGTAAGTACAATGGAAAGTTCTACATTGAAATACAATGACCATTATTCTCCCTAACAACTTTGAATTCCAACTGTGCTTGAGACTTCAGCGGAGAATATTTGAAGTAAAACCTTTGATAGGAAATGTTGCTTCAAACGATCAAGACTGGCCAGATGCAGTTACTTGCCATGATCCCTAACTTTTGCCTAGATTGCCCTCTCGGGTTTTCAATCTACCGGGATAATTATTTCTGTTTTGTCTCTAATTTTTGCCTGGACCGCCCTTTCGGGTTTTCAATCCACCGAGACGCTCATTTTTTCCTAAGCCGCCCTTTCGGGTTTTCAACTTAGCGAGCTGTTCTTTTATTTTTTAGGCGAAGTATTTCTTGACTGCATCGGCATTCACAGGACGAGTGAACTCTTCTCCATCCATAGTTGCAAGAATTAATGCACCGCCAGAGAAGGCTCTCTTAACAACATATGGGCCTTCATAATTAGGAGTCCACTTGCCCCTAGAATCAGTAGTAAAAGTCGAGATCTTTTTGAGCACGAGGTCACCTTCTCTGAACACACGGGGTCGAACCTTCTTATCAAATGCTTTCTTCATTCTTTGTTGATATAATTGGCCATGACACAAAGCCGTCATTCTTTTCTCTTCAATCAGATTCAACTGGTCGTATCTACTTTGACACCATTCAGCCTCAGCCAGTTCAGTTTCCATCAAAACTCTCATGGAAGGGATTTCAACCTCTATCGGGAGCACTGCTTCCATGCCATAAACAAGAGAAAAAGGGGTTGCCCCTGTTGAAGTGCGAACGGATGTACGATACCCATGCAGAGCGAAAGGAAGCATATCATGCCAATCCTTGTATGTAACAACCATCTTTTGAATAATCTTCTTAATGCTCTTATTAGCAGCTTCAACAGCCCCATTCATCTTGGGTCTATAAGGAGAAGAATTATGATGCTCAATCTTAAACTCATCGCATAATTCCTTCATCATCTTGTTATTTAAATTCGACCCATTATCAGTGATGATCTTGCTCGGAACACCATACCGACAGATGATTTGATTCTTGATAAACCGGACCACTACTTGCTTAGTCACATTTGCATATGATGCAGCTTCAACCCATTTGGTAAAATAGTCAATAGCCACCAATATGAAACGGTGTCCGTTCGACGCTTTAGGCTCAATCATTCCAATCATATCAATGCCCCACATTGAAAAAGGCCATGGAGAAGAGATAACATTGAGAGGAGTTGGAGGCACATGAATCTTGTCAGCATAAATCTGGCATTTATGGCACTTTTTCACATATTTACAACAGTCAGATTCCATTGTCAGCCAATAGTAACCTGCCCTTAACATCTTCTTAGCCATCGCGTGTCCATTGGCATGGGTGCCAAAGGATCCTTCATGGATTTCTTTCATCAACATATCTGCTTCGTGTCTATCCACGCATCTGAGCAAGATCATGTCATAATTTCTCTTATACATCACATCATCATTCAAGAAGAAACTACCAGCCAATCTTCTCAAAGTTTTCCTATCCTTCTTGGATGCCCCAAGTGGATACTCTTGATTCTGAAGAAAGCATTTAATATCATAATACCATGGTTTATCATCAACAACTTCTTCAACTACAAACACATGAGCTGGTCTATCAAGACGCATCACATCAATCTTTGGCACATCATTCCAATGATTTACCACAATCATGGAGGATAAAGTCGCTAAAGCATCTGCCATTTGATTCTCTGCTCTTGGTATATGGTGAAACTCAACTTTATTGAAGAAAGTTGACAACCTTCTTGCATAATCACGATAAGGAATCAAATCAGGTTGACGTGTCTCCCACTTCCCTTTAATCTGATTAATCACTAAAGCTGAATCTCCATACACATCAAGAATCTTGATTCTTAAATCGATAGCTTCTTCCAAGCCCATAATACACGCTTCATACTCAGCCGCATTATTTGTGCAATTGAAAACCAACCTTGCAGTGAAAGGAATATGAGAACCATGAGGAGTAACAATAATTGCACCAATACCTCTGCCATATTCATTAACCGCCCCATCAAAAATCAAACCCCAACGGGATCCAGGCTCAGGTCCTTCTTCATGTAATGGTTCCTCACAATCTTTAACCTTTAGATACATCACATCCTCATCAGGAAAGTCAAACTGAATAGGTTGATAATCATCAATTGGCTGGTGTGCCAAATGATCAGCCAAAACACTTCCTTTTATCGCCTTTTGAGTTCGATACTCGATATCATATTCTGATAACAACATTTGCCAACGAGCAATCCTCCCAGTTAAAGCAGGCTTTTCAAAGATATACTTGATTGGATCCATTTTAGATATCAACCAAGTTGTACAATTCAACATATACTGACGGAGGCGCTTGGCAGCCCAAGCTAGAGCACAACATGTCTTTTCAAGCATCGTGTACCGAGACTCACAATCAGTGAACTTCTTACTCAGATAATGAATGGCAAATTCTTTTCTCCCAGATTCATCTTGTTGACCCAGAACACAACCCATAGACTCTTCTAGCACGGTCAAATACATGATCAAAGGTCTTCCTTCTACGGGAGGAGACAAAATAGGAGGTTCAAGCAGATACTCTTTAATTCTTTCGAAAGCTTTCTGACAATCTTCTGTCCAGACACAACCCTGATCTTTGCGGAGAAGCTTGAAAATCGGTGCACATGTGGCAGTCATATTGGATATAAATCGAGAGATATAGTTCAAACGTCCCAAGAATCCTCTTACTTGTTTTTCTGTTCTGGGGGCAGGCATCTCCTGGATAGCTTTAACTTTACCAGGATCAACTTCAATGCCTTTCTGACTGACAATAAAACCTAACAATTTTCCAGAACGAACACCAAAAGTGCATTTATTAGGATTCAGACGGAGCTTAAACTTTCTCAAACGTTGAAACAATTTCAATAAATTTTTAATATGATCTTCTTCAGTCTTCGACTTACAAATCATATCATCCACATAGACCTCAATTTCTTTATGCATCATATCATGGAACAGGGTGGTCATAGCTCTCTGGTACGTTGCACCAGCATTTTTTAAACCGAAGGGCATCACTCTGTAACAGAATGTTCCCCAGGGTGTAATGAATGTTGTTTTTTCCATATCCTCAGGTGCCATCTTTATTTGATTATAACCGGAAAATCCATCCATAAATGAAAAGATATTGAACTTAGCAGTATTATCTACCAACAAATCAATGTGTGGTAGTGGAAAATCATCTTTTGGACTTGCTTTATTCAAATCTCTATAGTCAACGCACATTCGGACTTTTCCGTCTTTCTTTGGAACAGGCACGATATTGGCCACCCATTGAGGATATTCTACGGTCACAAGAAAACCAGCATCAATCTGCTTTTGAACCTCTTCTTTAATCTTCACTGCCATGTCAGGATGAGTTCTTCTCAATTTCTGCTTCACGGGTGAACATTCAGGCTTTAATGGCAAATGGTGCTCCACAATACCAGTATCAAGACCAGGCATGTCTTGATAGGACCAAGCAAACACGTCAACATATTCTCTAAGAAGCTCTACCATCCTCTTCTTAACATCTGACTGAAGCAGTGCCCCAATCTTGACTTCTTTTTTATCATCATCGGAACCCAGATTAACCAATTCCACCGGCTCTTCATGAGGCTGAATGGCCTTCTCCTCGTGCTCAAGCAATCGAGAAATCTCATCAGGAATTTCTTCAATATCCTCCTCTTCCGCTTCAAACACAGGGAACTCAAAGTTGGGAGGGGGCATATGGTCATTGTTTCCAATGGGTTTAACAATCAATCTGCACAATGATTTTATGTTTGATTTTAGAATATGAACAAAAAAATGAAAATATTATGCAGATAAGAGTGATTATAACATTATTATACTTTTTTCGGTTTTTATGTTACCATTTTTCAGAAGTAAAGCAAAAAAGGAAAACAACATATGGATAAACAGAAAAACATTTTATTGATGATGATAAAAGTTGAAACAAAGCCCTCACAAATTCACTTTCACCTTGGGCAGAGTGAAAGGATTTTTGAAAGAAACAAAAACAAATTACTTTGAAATATGAACAACAGTAGGAACATCAACAGCGATCCAATTCTGGCATATCAATCCACGTGTCACAAAGTTGGGCATTTCTTCCTCTTGGTCATCTTCGAGAATTGCAGCTGTAGAATGATCTTTGCAATGGATGAACCCAGCACTTCGAAAGACTTCATGAATACTCTTCAGCTCTTTTTGGGTTGAACCAGATGTAAAACCCAAACCAGCTCTATCTTTTTTCTCAGCAACTTCAATGATTCGGCCCCACCCATCAGCTTGGCCATTATCCACTGCACGTTGTGCATCTTTTAGAGAAGACATGGACGCCCCATCCTTCTTGACAGCTTTATCAACCACAGAAAGAGCCTGAAACGGAGTTCCAATATCCTCTTCCGCATCGATATAAGAAAAAGACGACAAACTGCTTACCAACATAGCCTGTTCTCCACCAACAACGACAAGTTTACCATTCTGCACGAATTTTAACTTTTGATGCAGTGTCGAAGTAACAGCTCCAGCTTCATGGATCCATGGGCGTCCTAGAAGACAACTATAAGCAGGACGAATATCCATGACTTGAAAAGTGATCTGGAAAAAACACGGACCAATCTTGATAGGGAGATCAACCTCTCCAATCACGGTTTTCCTCGATCCATCAAAGGCTTTCACAATGACCCCACTGAACCTCATAGGAGTACCTTGATAAGATAATCTGGACAAAGTAGATTTTGGCATCACATTCAACGATGACCCAGTATCAACCAGCACATTGGATAGAGCGTCTTCCTGGCAATTCATGGAAATATGGAGAGCCAAATTATGATTTCTTCCATGATCAGTCAACTCTTCATCACAAAAACTCAGATTATTACACGCAGTGATATTGGCAACAATGCTATCAAACTGGTTAACAGTCACATCATGATCTACATAAGCTTGTTCCAATACTTTTTGCAACGATTCACGATGAGCCTCAGAGCTCATTAACAGAGATAAAACAGATATTTTTGACGGTGTATGTAACAATTGATCCACCACATTATATTCACTCTTCTTGATCAATTTCAATACCTCATCATTATCTGACTTCTGATTTACGTCACTTGATTGACCAGACTCCACAGTAGTCCTTAACTGAATTTGCTTACTCCCAGTATCTTCACTTGCCTTTGAAGGCTCATTAGCAAACACTCGACCACTTCTGGTTACACGTCCGACATCAGCAATAGTCACAACTGAGGGAAGAGAAGGAATGGGAACCTCTTTTCCATTCTCCAACATAGTAGCATTGTATTTGTAGGGAACAGCTTTATCGGATTCATACGGCGTCGGGCCAGGCAAACGGATAACCAAAGGCGTCACAGCAGATTTCTGACTGTTGTAAGAAATTACAACCCGCTCAGGAATATTGAAACGTGGGACTATGACATTCACCTCGTTCTCCACTTCATTTCTGTTTGCAGTAACCTGAATCAAATTCTCATCCATCATCTTTTGTAAGTCCCTTTTCACAATCACACACCCTCGAGGGTTCACAGAACAAATACAACAGGCGGCATAATCATGCTCAATATCATGGAACTCACTCAAAGTAGCATGCATTTCAACAAGCGATCTCCGAATCCAGCGAATGTCGAAAATACGGTATGTACCAGGACAACCATATACCATATTAACAGTTGCATTACCATGTTTAGGAAACGGATTTGATTGCACATTAGGGTTGGTATCTTCAAAAGACAGGATACCGCTTTTTACGAGCTTTGCAACTTCATGCTTCAGAGGATAGCAATTTTCAATATCGTGTCCAGGGGCACCTTGATGAAATGCGCAATGAGCATCTGGCTTATACCACCATGGAATTTCAGTTGGAACAGCCGGCGGATCACGAGGTTGAACCAAATTATTCTTTATTAAAGCCGGAAAGAGCTCAGTATACGTCATTGGAATGGGATCAAATTGTGTTTTCCTCTGTGTACGACCTTGTTGAGTTGTCTTCTCTTGGAAACGTGGTTGATAACTTGCAGTAGCTTGAGCGGTAGGGGTGTTACTGACAACAGGCATAACAGATGCTACTTGTTGCTGACGACGACTACCATTGTTGTTCACAACTCTGCGTCTTCTAGACCTTTCCTGAGATATAGCATTAGTTTCTCCCTCTTTTTTCTTAGGGAACCCAACACCAGGTTTTTTTGTACTTCCAGAATTTCCTTCTTTTATCAGACGTCCCTCACGGACAGCTTCCTCTAATCTCATCCCCATATTAACCATTTCCGTGAAATCACTAGGAGCGCTCGCAACCATCCTTTCATAGTAAAATGAATCCAGAGTCTTCAGAAAAATCTTGGTCATTTCTTTCTCTTCAAGCGGAGGGCTTATCTGAGCTGCAATCTCACGCCATCTTTGCGCATATTCTTTAAAAGTTTCTTTCTCTTTTTGAGACATTGCACGAAGCTGATCACGGTCTGGCGCCATATCGAGATTATACTTATACTGACGAACAAAAGCTTCACAAAGATCGTTGAATGTCTTGATTTGTGTACTATCGAGTCCCATATACCACTTCAGCGCAGCACCAGTAAGACTATCTTGAAAATAGTGGATCAACAACTGATGGTTGTCAGTATAGGTAGACATCTTTCTAGCATACATAATCAAATGACTTTGCGGACAAGTGTTCCCTTTGTATTTTTCAAAATCCGGAACTTTAAACTTGGCGGGAATCTTCACATTTGGAACAAGGCAGAGCTCATGAGCATTCTTTCCAAATAACTCCTTTCCCCTTAAAGCCCTGATTTCTCTTTGCATTTCAGCAAACTGATCTTGAAAGTCATCTATTCGATCCATAACATCCAAACTCTCGCTCGGAGCAGTATGGAAAATTTGTTCTTCAGTATAAGGCATAGCGTGAGTTACAGGCGGTGGCACAGGTATGACAGTAGGAACAACCGGAACTTCAGCATTAGGAACAACATTAACCACAGGAGGTGGTACAGCCATGACAGTAGGAGCCTAGAACCTTCGGGAACAGGAGGTCGATATCCCTCTGGCACATAATTGTTAGGCATGCCCCAAGGGAAACCAACAGGCATTTGATATTGAGAAGCATTAATCGGGGCCACAGAAATGGGCGTTGATCCGATTTCAGAAATCACAGTTCCTTGGACAGGAGAAGGAGGAGGTAGTGGTGGCTGATTCTGAGCAGCCACCAGAGCTTCCATCGCGGCAGTCAGTCTCTCCAAACCATCTTTCAGAGTTGATACTTCTTCACGGAGCTCGCGGTTCTCTTGTTGTAACTGATCCATCTTTTTCTTAGAGTTAGCCCGAGTGTTGTAGTGATGCGACAGCTTGACTGAAGGAAGGCCAAAAGAAACAAATAAGACATCTGGAAAAGGCAACACACAATGCACGATGATGCGAATGCAAATGCAAAATGCAGGTGTTTCAACCAGTTTTCAAGGATTTTTAAGATATAAAGCAATTACAAACATCATAAAGAAAAATAACACTTCTTGAAATACTGATAAACATCTCATTTCATTGAATATTGGAAAGAGTTACACTTGGAAGTACAAAATACAATAATATCAAAATAAGAAAAAGCTAGGTCCTAAGGAACATTTGATGACGATCCAAGCTGATACTTCCTTCGGAGTCTCTTAATCTCTTTCTCATAATTGTGCTTCATGGTAATCTTCTCTAGCACAAGCTGATCCACAATACCCTTCCAAGCACCAGAAGGAGGAGGATGTGATGATGGAGTAGTAGAGGAAAATAAATCCTCTGCATGCCTCTTCACAGCGCGTCGCTCAAGTAACTCTATCAAGTCATCTTTCTCCTTCATCTGTTTTTGCAATTCCATCTTCTCTTTGTCAGAAGCTTGAAACTTACTTTCCCACATCTCTTTCTCTTCCTTCATCTTAGCCAAAGCGTCTTGAAGTGTCTTCACATCATCAGAAGAAACAGGAATTGCCGTAGGGAGTGGCGTAGAGATCACAGTAGTCAGAGGTTTCTCAATAGGATAAGGCATCTTAAGCTCCATAGCCCTCTTCTTCACCCAAAGTATGTACGGTTCTAAAGCAATGCAAACTTGTCTTCCAAGCTCCCCTCTACCCAACCTGTGAATCTTAGTCCAGGCATGAGCCATTCTTCTTCTCAAACCAAGAGAATCATCCCCTCCTTGAAAGAATAAACCCTCTAATAAAATATTCTTAGGCCTATCCTTCAGCATGTAACCCAGCTGGCGGCGAGCTAAACTCGGGTTGTAGTTAATTCCGCCTTGTATTCCAAGAAGAGGAACATTAGCGAATTCTCCACAACTATCAATAATCCGGACATTATCGTAAACCGAAGAAGACCAAGTGATATCATTATGCGTAAGAGACATAATCCTTTGAGACCACCTTAAGCAATCCTTGTTTTTCCTAAAAGCAGATGTCTGAGGTAAGTGTGAAACGAACCAATTATACAGCAGAGGTAGACAGCAAACAACGGTACCGTTTCCCTTAGAGGTCCTACTATGGATGGAAAAATAAGTATCACCAAGCAAAGTTGGAACAGGGTTCCCAATCGAGAAAATCCTAATAGCATTAATGTCCACAAAATTATCAATATTAGGAAACAAGACTAGTCCATAGATGAGTAAAGCCAATATAGCCTCAAACGCCAATGTACGACCAATGTCAGCAAATAAAGTAGCCTTCTCAATCAAGAACTTAGCAGTCAAACCCTTGAGGCCTCCCTTAGTCTTTAGATTTGTATCAATATCCGACTTCGTCAAATGGGTAGCTTCAGCAATATCTTGAGGTTTAAGAGCTTCCTCCAAACCAGTATACGGGACCTTATCAGAAACCGGTACACCCAACAAATAAGCATATTCTTCCAAGGTCGGCATGAGCTGATAATCGGGAAATGTGAAGCATCGGTAAATAGGATCATAGAACTGCATAAGGGTATTCAGAATTCCGTCTTCAATATTGGTAGAAAGAACAAATAAAAGTCTCCCATAACGAGATAGGAAGCCTGAACGATCATCTACCAAGGACACTAGCTTTCTCAACTCTGTAAGATCAGGAGCCCGAAAACCGTACTTCTGAGTGTTTCTCCTTCCAATATCCATAATCAACAATATCTGCGATGTTTGCAAAAGAAAATCTCTGAGATCCTTAAAAACCAGCTGAAACACAATGCTCATGAATGCATGAGTGCAAGATGCAACACCCACAAACAAGTCATACAAAGCACACAGGTTCAAAGGTTCGGCACGAGCATGGAGCCAAAGGTAAGAATCAACCAACCCACAATGGTATGTACTATGGTTATATCATCACCTGTAGAACAAGGTTCTAAAAAGTTCCCAGAATCATAATTCCATCTTTTGGATATTATCGGCTTAAACGACTACTCGTCGGCCAACAATATTCTCAAGAGAAACTCATCTGAGTGTGGTATCGCGTAACGACCAATTCAAGTCTACACCTGAACAGCCACCGCACCACGTCCTAATAAGGCCAAGATGGGTTAAAGGGTTCTAAGGTCCTCAGCTTCTCAGGCTCCCAGTCGGAAAAAGTAATATCAATTACGACTACTCGTAAGACATCAGTAATTTCCAAAGGGGCCTCCACCGAGCGGGGGATCTCAAGTCAGCTTAGTAAGGACTACTCCACGTAAGCCAACAAGACTATACCACCCTCCTATCATAAGTGCACTCAAGTCCGGGTTAGGACTTATCTCACCACACAAATTACCAGGCACCAAAACAGAACAATCAGTAACAAACAAGTCAAACAGAAAGCGATAAATAAATCAAAGTAGGCGAAACCCACTAGGAACCGTTGGAGTCCCCAGCAGAGTCGCCACTTTTCTGTAGCGGTAAAAATCGCGAGTGTAAGTTATTGACTAACTTAACTCAAAGAAAACAAGAGTCGCCACCGCACTTTTATTTTATCCAAATAAAGGAAAGGAAAAAGAGCGAACAAAACCAAAGAGTTCTAAAATAAGAACACGAGACAGAGATCGGGGTAAGGGGGTTGGTTACGCAATGGGAAGGTGTTAGCACCCAAAACGTCTATAGTACTCTATAGGAGCCCTTTGAAATATTTACGCTTTTTGGTTTGAAAATGGTTTGTTTGAAAAGAGATTGGGGAGATGAGAAGAGAATTATTTTTTATATTTTTGTGTTTGGAGAGACTTATCGTCTCATGCCTACGTACCCATAAAGTGCAATATGGAATCAAAACCCCGTAGTTCGTGGTACAAATGACAAAATTTTGTTGGTTTTGATTGATTTTAGATGTCCAGACAAGTCGTCATTTCAAGGAGAAAACTGCGACTATCCACCCACGAGTATTAAGACAACATTTGCGTCACATAAAGATGGAGGATTTGCTTGGATTATCAACAAGACTATCACTCAACATCAACGTGGAAAATGTCAAAGTCTTAATAATATGGGGAATAGGAGATTTACATCTCAACTATAGAAATGAATCATGTCTAAACTTTATGAAAAGTTTTAAAGTGAAAAAGTGCATAAAGGCACAAAAAAGAGTTGATGAGTTTTTGTATTTTTTATGTCTTTTGAAATTGGTCAAAACATGATTAACATTGATTGACTTTTATTAAGAAAAACAAAGTTTAAAAATCACTTGACGAAAGTCAAGGTTTTATTGCGAAAGCGGTTTTGAAGTTTGAAACCCAGAAGGTTTTGAAAAAGGGAGAAAGTTTTGAAAATTTAAGAATGGGAGGAGATGAAGTGACTATCCTAAAAATCAAAATAAGAGCTAGAGATAAGAAAGATCTAACCGACTTATAGCACACTCCAAAGCAAGCAAAAAGATTTCCATCCGATTTAAAGCATAAGCCAAGGATCGAGCCAAATAAAGGCTAAGATTCAAAATACTCCAAGCATAGGGAAGAAAGTCCTAATCCTAAGTCCAAAATGTCCATGAAGTCCAAGGTCTAAGAATGGTCCAAGAGTATAACCACAAAATTAATAGCACCAAATTTTTTAGATGTTTTATCCTTTATTAGTGTTTTGAACAAAGTATGGTCCAAGTGGACAAAAGAAAAATGACATAAACATAAACAAAGATATGGTATGTAATGATAAAATGGAAGCATAAAAGTAAAAAAATAAGGAGTAAGAAGAGAATATAAACAAAATTAAACAAGGATATTGTTAGTGAATTAGTGGTTAGTGGTTAGAACATATGATCAATGATGATTAATTCTTGCACTTAGACCAAGATTAATGAAAATTCATTAGAGGATTGATAGAATCAAAGCCTCCTAACAATGATTTTCATAGGTATTGGAGTTAAGACAAGCAACTAAACATACTTGGACTTTTAAACGTAAGTTTGGGCCACGAATGATCATTTTCCGATTAAGGGACACTTTAGCGCTATGTTAAGCAATCGTAATCGGGTTTATGTAGAAACCACGACTATCTGAGGCCGGTCAATAAAATGTTAGTGTTAATACATGTTAGAGAAGTGATATGTAAATCACTCTCCTAAAACATGCCACACAAAAAGAAAAGAGGTAATGATCTCATCATAATCAAGATTTTTAATTAATTAATCAAAGGTAATCTATCACTATTCCAAAGTAAGGAGAATTATCTCAATGATTATTCGTCCATAGTTTTGAAATAATGAAGATTAATCAACCTTGATAATCAACAATCTATGATCCATAGATTTCATCGATCAAAAATAAAAAGAAGAAAAAAAGAAAATGAAATCACAATTTGAATCTCGAATCGATTAAATTATCGTCAATATCAATCACCTCTCTTGGTGGATAAAATCAACACCCAAAGTCCATTGATATTGATGAAATCTTATCAACATCAAGATCCAAAACAATCAACACTTAATCAAAATATTTTTAAAAAAAAATTTTAAAAGCTTTTTCAGAAATGAAATTAAAATACAAATTTAATAATAAAAGAAAAATGTGGAAAAATCCACATAGTTAAGAAATGAAAAAAAGAAAATAAAAATAAACAAATAAAAGAAAAGTAATATTGAAAAATAGAAAGAGAAAACGAAACAGAGAAAGAGAAATAGAAAACCAAAGTATCAGAACAACTTCTTCTTCAAAACTTCACGCGACACCGTTCACCATGGCTATGAATTCAAGCTCAAATCAAAGCGACGGGATGCAAAATTAACACGGTTGCAATCGAAATCAAGAGCTCTTCACAATGGTACCAACAATTCAGAGAATCACAACAAAAGATAACGGATCGAAAATGACGGTGAAGCTCAATCTACCTTCAAACTCAGGTAAGAAATCAATCCAAACTTCTTCTTGCTTCTCTTCTTCTTCTGAACGAATTCTGGTTCGAAATTGATCTGTGTTTGAGGTTGATTTGAAGTTAATTTGGTGGAATGAAGTATGAGAAGAGAATGAACGAAGGTTTTTCTGGTAGAGAGGAATTTGGGGAAGAAAATCAGCAGAGGTTTTTTGGCTTGAAAAGCTTGAAGAATAGAGTGAGGGATGAATTCTATTTATAGATGAGAATGAGTGAAAAATGATTTGCAGTTTGTGAGAATTTTCTGCCGTTTTGAAGTAGGTGTGTTGTGCGTGATATTTTTTTGCTGGTATTTGACATGTCGTTTTGAACTTTTTCTTCTTTCAGCTCACTTAAGTGACATGGATAACTTGTGGGGTCAGCTACATGGCTGAGATTATATTCACATGGCTTGCAATATGGCTTGGATAAGTGAAAATAGTCTGGATAAAAAATAAAGCTCTGTTACCACAGAATTCTATTTTCTGTCGCTTCTCGATGTCGCCATTTCCCATTGATAATATTGAAACTTCCACGCCGCAATTGATGTGCAATCATTAAAACCAAGATGCGGCATTCCTACGTCTTTCACAAACAAGCCGAGCTGAACCGGGAACAGACTTCATTTGATGCAGGATTATCATAATGCAGAATTTGAATCCTCCCAACCTCCGAAACTCTTGGCGAAGATTATACCAAGCAGAAGCATTCAATCCATCGTGTCGTAGTGCATCCGTCAAAAAACTTCTGACTGCAGGATTTGATTTATTACTGCAATGTCGAAGTATTTTAGCAGTGGAGATTAAGCTCAGAACATGGCCAGGATCAGTGTTTAGAGCATCAGCGAAAGCTTTTAGAGCTTCTTTGTAAAGGCCCTTTGCTTCATACATTATACCTAGAGCATGACATCTAGAAGCGGAGTATGGTTTGATGGCCTTAGATTTTGAAAGACACGCCTCTGCATCATGCCATTGGGAAAGACTGATATACACATGAGCAAGATCATGCCATATTTCCAATTCCAAGTTCTTAGCACGATCTCGGCCGTCCTTAGATAACTTCTTCCAAGAACCAAAACTCTTTCTCTGAATTTGAAGAACAGCGAGAAGCTGAGTGTATGTCTCGATGGCATTCTTTAACTGGTTCTGTGTAATTTGAATTTTAGCTTTTGTTCGCAACAAATCACCTTGATCCCATTTCCCAGTCTGATCCAAAGCAGCGTTAATAATAGATTTCGCATCCAAAAACTGAAACCTTGGAGTTTTCCATCAACAACAGCTTCACTGCTTAATGAGGTTACGTATGACATATGGAAGAATTCCTCCGTGGTTGAAGTAAGCAAGTTCCACCTCGGTGTCAAAGCGTGCAATGCAGGTGAACGATTTTCCACTATCAGTTGTGACTTTGACATCTTGGCCAGGCTTGATCTCACTGATTTTATTTGGAAGGTCAATTGTATAACGTTCATGACCAGTCAATCCCAATGTATCTGCATTCTCCCTGCGTTTGTAGCAAAGAGGAATAATACCCGTTCCTACCAAGTTACTGCGATGAATTCTCTCAAAACTTTTAGCTATCACAGCTTTGACCCCCAATAACATTGGACCTTTGGCCGCCCAATCTCTAGAACTTCCGCTTCCATATTCAGCTCCAGCTAGAACAATGGTGTCTTGCCCAGAAGCCTTGTATCTCATTGCTGCATCGTACACATAAAGCTTCTCCCCAGTTGGAATGTGAACTGTCTTAGGGCCAACTTCCCCGTTTAAGAGTTTGTTAACAAGGCGAATGTTGGCAAAGGTTCCCCTCGCCATCACCTCATCATTGCCACGACGACTTCCATAAGAATTAAAGTCTTTGCATTCAACCCTGCGCTCTAGGAGGTATTTGGCAGCAGGACTGTCCTTGTTAATGCTTCCAGCTGGAGAAATATGATCGGTGGTTATACTGTCACCAAAGTTTAGCAGGCAATAGGCATCTTTCACACCATGAGATCCGGGAGGATCCATGGTCATGTTCTTGAAGTATGGAGGCTCATGAATATATGTTGAGTCGGAGTCCCAAGAGTAGAGAGTGTCAGCTGGTACTTGTAGTTGGTTCCACATAGGGTTTCCCTTTGTGATAGACTCATATGTACTTCTGAACATGTCAGGTAACACACTAGATTGAACAGTCTCTGCAATTTCTTCGGTAGATGGCCAGATATCTCTCAGGTAGACATTCTTGCCATCCTTCCCTGTCCCAATTGGCTCTTTCTCAAAATCAAT
>OZ012740.1:83885037-83924394 GCA_963859935.3 Lathyrus sativus | reverse complement strand
GAATTTTCCCTTTTATTTTCTAGATTTTTAAATAGATTTTAATAGTTTAATTGATTTTTCTAGATATTAAATGAGATTTTTTAAATATTTTCTTATAGATATTAAATAGTTTTTCTAGAATTTTAAATAGATAATTCTTTTTTTTAAATAGTTTTAAATAGATATTTGTTTCTAGACATTAAGTAGTTTTTTAATTGGTTTTTTAATAGGATGGTTCTTTTACTATTTTTTAATAGGGTTAATTAGAGTTTAATAGTTTTAGAATTAATTCATAGAGTAATTAGATTTTAATTATTTTAATTAGTTGTGGTTAATTAGGAGTTAATTGAGTTTTAGTTGCAATTAATTGAGTTTTAGTTTTAATATCAGAATTTAATAGAGTTTTTTTGGTCATTAGTTTTAATTGTGGTATTAAATGGAGTCTTAGAGTCTTTAATCAGGTTCAGAGTTTAAAGAATTTGGTGGGCCATGTGTCTGATTTCTGGAGGCCCAGGTCCAAACCTCGCGCCATGTGTCATATAAAGAGCATCCACGCGTGGCACACTCAGCACTCACCACCTCATTCCCTTCACTGACACATCACCAGCCACTTGTCTCTCTCTCTCTCTGCATCACCCCACGTGTCTCACCCTCTCGCCACCAGCACATGCACGCTGCCACGTGCTCCTCACCGTCCCCTCTCACTGGCCAGCATCCAAACCGCCGGAGGAGGTCGCCGGGAAAATCAAACCCAACCGTAACTACCCACCGGTAACCCCTAACTGTCGCCGGAACTGCATTTCTCCGCCGGAAACTGCATACGCTCACCGGAAACTTCATTCGTTCTTCATGTTTTTACCAGATCTTCAAGATTCATCATCATCTTCATAGATCCACCAACATTCCACCGGAAATTTCACAGAACATTCAAGATCCATCAAGATCTTCATGATATTTTTCCAGAAACGTTCGTAAGAAGTCTCCAGGTTCAAGAACCTTCATCTGTAATCATCAACGACATTTCCAGAAGCAAGTTCCACGGATGAATCACAAGATCTTTCAAGATCTTCATCCATAACAACTTTTCCAGACTTTCATCAGAAGATCCTCGCCGCCTTCAATGTTCATCAAGATCCTCCGAAGATCTTCCGACAACCTTTTGGTTTCGATTTTCCAGAGCTCTACCTTCTTCAAGATCTTCATCAATATCTTCAACGTTCATCAATATCTTCATCCAGATTCTTCCACCAGTCTTCGTCACCAGTTCATCAATCGCCATCTGGATCTTCATTAACCTCAAATCATGAACAACTTCATCATCGTTCATCCAAATCTCCAGATCCTTCAAGAGCCGTTCAGATCCAGCAACAATCTCCTTCAATCTTTCCTCAGAAACTTCCAAGAGTTTCAATCAAGATCTTCACAATCTGGATTCACAAACCTCCATATTACTTGCAAGAACTCATAAGTACACGAATCTTCACCAGTTTTCAATGAACAAACTTCTTCAGATCTTCATCGAGTTCTTCGTCCAAGTATTTTCACCGACATTTCATATTCCTCTTTAGTCCAACAACATGCTATCCTCAGAAACATTTGAATCTCCTTTGTTCGCATAACTTTCGTCTTCAAGATTCCGCAGGTTCAGGTGATGATGATGCTGGAAAGAAACCGCATTGAACTGAGAGGGAAAGAGGTGTTTGGACGGAGTTTTGTTTTGGAGAGTAAGATCGGAGAAGGACGAACGGAGACAGGAAGAGATTGAGAGTGGTTGACGACGGCGGGTGAAGAAGGTGGAATAGAATTAGGGTTTCTGAGTGTGAAGTGGGAGAAGGGAATTGGATTGGGGATTGGGCCTCAAGCCCAACAAGATTTTTGGAGCTACACCCTCCGTTTCCCATTGGACCCCCGGTCCACACGTTTTTTTGTTGATTGCAGTGGGCCTGAGCCCAATACCACGTCGGCTGGCTACAACCTCCAGTTCTCCAACGCACCCCCCCCCTTTTGGCTTTGTTTTTGTTTTTATTTGTATTGTGGGCTTAAGGCCCAGTGAGTTTTTTTTTTACTGCATACACCCAGTTTTGCAGATTGTACCCCCTCCCCTTTGGATTTTCAATTCCCTTTGTATTGGATGAATGCTTGTAATAGTTTAGTCTTATTTTCCTATTTTCTTTTAGGAGATTATTTTTTTAGGGATTATAATTTAGAATATCATGCATATTTTTTTTTAATATAGATTTTTTCTATTTTCTTTATAGAATATTATAATATTTTAGATAGAAATTTTCTATGCTATTTTCATATGCATTTTCTTTTATTTTCTTTAGAATATTTTTCTAGTAGAATTTAATTGTTAATTTTAGGAGTAGACTTTTATTTTCATTTGTTAGTGGATTTTTCTCCTATTTTCGTTTCTTATCCGATTTTATCTCGATTTTATTTCTTGGCTGGCCGTGTGACACGATTCAATTGGAGAATGATTATCGATATCATTTCTCTATCTTGTCTTTGACACGGACATCAATACGCTACCTTTGAGAGTTATATTTCTCGTGTAAGTCGAACCATGACGGTCTAAGCGTCACATTGTTCCTGATTCGAGCATTCTCATCAAGGATCCAAAGAGGAGAAGATTGGAATGGAGCTTGCGCGCATGTCAGGAGCCAACGGAGCCGCTTCGTTCAACATCATTTTATTCAAGTCTTCAGGCAACCGTCGAGTGTTGTGAGCTGTATCGTTAGATACGCAGGAAATAATAGTTGAAGAGTTTCTTCTCAATTGTCTAGGATGTCTAGTATGGTACCCTTTGGGTGACATGCGACGCATTCGCTCCTACGTATTAGGTTTGTGCGTGTGTGTCCCGAGTTTCTTCCCGTTTAGGCGTAAGCCTGCTTCCTCATTGTTCTCGCCCTTGGCGATCGAAACCCTTTTTCTCTCGCGTTCAGGCGATTGAGACCCCTTCTCTTACCCCTATGCAATTGAGACTCGTTTTCCCGCCGAACTATGTTTGCTCTGATCTCTCGTGCCAGACGAGAGTACGTAGGCATAGGATGCAATATCCTAGCGAGCTCCCTTTTCCATTTTCCCCTTTTTTCTGTAGTTGGCTGAACTACAGCTGCTTTGATTTCTCGTACTAGACGAGAATATGTAGGCATAGGATGCGATATCCTAGCGAGCACAATAACAACTAACTTCTCTGTTCTCTCGCTGTCGTGCGATCGAGACTTTCCCGCTGACGACTGATGTTTCCTTTTCTCTTGCCCGAGCACAATCGAGACCAGACCGTAGTTCTAGATCCCGTAGGTTCCCATACCTTTCAAACCCGACATACTACGTCCGTTTTACCGCAAACAGGTAACTCCTAAGTCTCTGTCGAGCGAGCAGCAAACACCTAACTGCTAGAATGCTTACGATAGTATCCTCAATCCTTTTTCTCACCCCTGTGTGATCGAGAACACCCTGTCTAGCCGTAGTTAGCCTGAACTACGTAAGCTCTGATCTTTCACGTCGTGTGGAAGTATGTAGGCACGAGATGCGATACCTCGGCGAGCCAAATTCCCCGTAGTTTCCCGAACTACGATAACTCTGACTTTCCTATTGCACGAGAGAATACGTAGGCATAGAGTGCGATGCTCTATCGAGTCAGTTTCTTTCCGTTTAGCCTTAGAAGCCGTAGATAGATTGTTTTTCACCCGTAGACAAACCAGCAAGTGTGGATCCCATCGAGTACGATGAACGTGAGGGGTGCTAATACCTTCCCCTTGCGTAACCGACTCCCAAACCCAGGCAATGGTTGCGATGACCTTGTCTTATACCCTTTCGTCAGGTTTTTCCCGATCGTTTCCTTTCCCGTTCTGAGGGATAAATAACGAAAGGTGACGACTCTTCTGTTTTTCCGGCACCTCGATTTTCGCAGTAGCGACAGTTGGCGGCTCTGCTGGGGACTACGATAGTTTCCTGGGGATCCAACGTCCCCTGTGCGAGTCAATCTGAGGGATCTATCGTACCGACGAGAGTCAATCCTAGCGCTTGTTTGCTTGTCTTCGGGTGTTTATTTTTGTGCATTGTATGTTACTGTTGTATTTACATTTCCCGCACTTATTATTATCTGTTGCTATTGTGCTGTTGTGGGAGGGGAGCTCTGATGAGAGATAAGTCGGACCTGGGCTTGAGTGCACATAGACTTAGAAGTGGAGAGTAGTGGTTAGCTTGCTTTCTTTGCTCGCACCAGCTAGCTATGAAATCTACGCTCGGACGAGATTCTCTTTGATGCTTCTTGCCTGGCCCTTTGGGCTCGACAAGTTATCTGACCCGAGGATTGTCGACTCTGGGGACCGATCATTTGGGATTCAGCTAAGTGAGGCCGCTTCAAGAGATGATGATGCCACACCTTCTGGGTATCGTATCGTCCCTCTTGAAAGTCTGTGACGCTGATGACCGCATAGGATGTCGAACCTGTATCAGTTTAGGTCCATACCCGTGAGTGGGATGGTTTTTGCAGGAAACTTGACTTCCAGCCTACCCGGTATTTTGGTTTTCTTTCGTCAGAGCAAACTTCTCCCGTCAGCAGCGCAACAGTATTCAGAGCTTTGTGGGGGCTGTGATCCCGTGTTTGTTGCATTTTGCATTGCATTTCATGTGCATCTCATACTTGCATGTCCGTACTCAGCTGGAACAGAGAGCTTACCAGTCTTTTGTCCAACTCGCAGTTGACTTCCCGACATTCGCATTGAACTTGAGTTAGTTTCTGGAAGGATCATGGACTTAGCAGAGCAAAATCAGTTTGTTACCAGGGCCGAGTTTGAGTTGTTGAAGAACCAGGTCAGCCAGGTCATGGAAGTTATAACAGCTATGACTAGAGGAGAGAACAACATTCAGAGGACTCCGGTGAACAATGTAGCCCAGAATGTGCAGATTGCTGTCGGAGACAGAGACACATCTTCTCTCCGTGACGCAGACTATCAGCGTTTCACTTTCCTTGTGCCAGATCGTCAGAGGGCCGCTCCGAGGGTCAATGCTGAGAACCCTAGGGATGTTGAGGATACGAGGAGAATTCAGTTGTTGGAAGATCAGGTGGATGCCTTGATAAACAAGAATACTCTTGACCTGAATGCTGCGAGCATGTGTTTGGTGTCAGGCCTTGTGTTGCCTCTGAAGTTCAAAATGCCCAATTTTGAGAAATACAAAGGGGATAGTTGTCCGAAGCTACATTTTGTTATGTTCTGCAGAAGAATGACTTCACATGTCACCAATGACAAGCTTATGATTCACTGTTTCCAAGATAGTTTGATCGAAGCATCTTTGGATTGGTACATGCAGTTGAAGAGTGACAACATCAATTCATGGTCGGATTTAGCCAATGCCTTCATAAAGCAGTATAACTACAACCTGGATATGACTCATAGTCGCGTGCATTTGCAAGAGTTATCTCGGGCGGATAACGAATCCTTTAGGGGGTATGCGCAGAGATGGAGAGAATTGGCTGCCAGTGTTCAACCACCGCTTGTGGATAGAGAAATGGTTGACCTTTTCGTGGACACTTTGAAAGGCCGTTACTATGACGCATTGTTCAGTTGTGGAAATGCAAGCTTTGTGGACTTGATAAGAGTAGGAGAACGTGTTTAGAGTGGAATCAAGAGCGGAAAGATTCAAGACATTCCTTTTACTGCAGTTTATGAAGATGAATCAATTGTCAGTTCTCAAGAAGAATAGGAGAAAGAAAGTGATGTTGTCTCAGAATCTCCCGTACCTCAGATTCAGTATCCTGACACTTTGAGTACTCAGAGTCAGCAACATGTTGGGTCTGTATGCCAGATATCTGTGACCCTCCAGAGTTAACAGCCGTATCATCGTCAGCCGCGTCAGCACGCCCGATGAAGACCAAGGAAACCTGAAAGGCAGTTTACTCAGCTACCGGTGTCATATAGTCAATTGTTGCCGGATTTGGTCAAAAGGGGGCTGATAGTGCCGAAGGAGACCGATCCAATGATCCCGCATTATCCCCTAGGTTTTGATGCCAACGCTCGCTGTGAGTACCATGTTGGGGCACAGGGGCATTCAACAGATGACTGTAAGGTGCTTCGAAGCCAGATTCAAGCATTGATAGATTCTAACAGGATATTTGTCACGCCTCATGGTGTCGACCTTCCTTTATCCAACCCAGTGGGTGAATCAGTCCAGGTTATGGGAGAGTTCACTGATAGCAGATATTCAGAGGAGTACCAGGATGACTTTGACGAGTAATTTTGAAGATGGCTGGCTCAGCAGTAAATCAAGTTTGAACAGCCTGGTTCCCAGCAACTGGCGATCTGTGTTATCTTGTCATTTCTTTGCATTTGTAGATTATTTTCTGTTAAAGCGCAAATTGCATTCGTAAAACTTGTATTGTTTTCAATTAATATTGATAATGAAATGAGTATGCATGTTTTGATTCAGTCCATTCATGTTCACTAATAATGTTTTTTACAGATATCCAACGCTTGGTTAAGTGGAATCTGGGGAGGATGACGAAGTTTAAAGACGTGTGAGCTTCCGATTGTATGCTTTTGAAAATAAAACCTGCTGATGATGTACAGACATTGTTTCAAATCCTAAACACCGGTGATATAAGGAAGATAATCCCTTGTTAACCCCTTTGAGCATAGTAGTAGGAGTTTCTTTCGGAAAACGAAAAAACCCTCAATCTTAACCCGGGGCAGGGTAGGTGTTAGTTAATTTGACCGAGCGTCCAAATCGCAGAAAGGAGTGTCCATTCGAGGATCAATCACACCTCTAGAGGTCGTGCCTAAGAAACCGCGGTGGTTAAGCATCAGGAGTGAAACAATCACATTATTCCCCATTGAGGCAGACATCTAGTGTCACACGACTTCTTCAGAAAAAAAAAACGAAAGGCGAAAAGAATCAAAAGCCCGCTAAGTCAAAACTTGAAAACAAATGACTTAGGAAAAAAAAGAGGGCATCCCGCTGGACTTAATAATCAAAAGAAGCTCAAAAGAGCCAGTCCAGGCAAAAAATAGGGAAAGCGAAAAACTGGAAAAAATGAAAAGGATCGCAAAAGAAAAATCCTCGAACAAAATACGAGTCGTGTGACCCCAAGTGTCAAAGACGAAGAGTGAGTGGCTGTCACTCCAAAAACGCATGGTTTCTCGAACTATCACTCCTATCCTTCAACCTCTGAGAAGCGAGTGCTAAGGTCGAATTAGCTAAACGTAGGATTGGAGAACATCAAGGAGAACGAGCGGGTGAAAATAAACTTTGAGCCTTTATCCTTTCTTTTAAACCGTGAACCTGACCACGTTACAACCAGGAAAAGTCCTAATTGAAGCAGGGTTTGTTTCGAAGGCATACATCGGTAAAGATCGCGTCGAAGCTAACTCCTAAAAGGGTTCTTCTTACCATGTTGGTATTGATGTTGATATGCTGATTAATGATTTGTGCATTACATGCCATAAACTGTTTTTTCCTTTTCCAGTGAACAGATTGGATATTAAAACTGTCATATGCATTGCATTAATATATCTTTTGTGCAGAACAATTGGTTTTACTTGCGAGTAAGCGCTTGACAGCAGGAAAGTTTCCTACAGTGGAAAGTCTGATAATGATAGAATGCAGAACGCCTGAATACTCCGTGAACTGGGGCAAGCTATAATCCCTAGTAATGTCAGCCATCCGAAGTCAGTTATTCTGAAGCAGTCAGGTCGAGATTTGATGAATCTCTCGAGGACAACCAGTGTATCTCCCCGCAGATCAGCCTATCAGGGGCAGAGTCGACGCAGACAGGGGCAGGCCACTCTAAGAAAAGCACATAAGTTGTTTCTTGCCTGAGGGGCATTTGATCCGGAGTATCTCTCCTAAGTACAGAGTGCTGGGGCAGTTCGTGTCCGACCATCAGGGTACAGATTTTTAGATTTCCATTCGAGGAATATCCCAATAGAGATCCCATAGGCTGGGGCATATCAGAAGCGAAGGAAGCGTTCTTCTCCATGTCATCAGAGCTAATCAGAGCTACTAAAGCAGGGTTCAGCCGGTCTTCAAGTGTGAGACGAATGTCGGGAAGTCGTATTATCCCTTGACCTTTCAATCAGAAACTGTGAATTCAGACAGGATGTTTTCCAGCGTTAGTCATGCCTGACCCATCATGGATAGCCCAAGAGCCCAATCCTTATTGGCAATTTCCAGGAAGCCCAATTCTCATTGGCGAGCCATTCCTAAAGCCCAATCCACATTGGCAATCACTGTGAGGCCCATCCGTGTTGGCGCATCAGTTTCAAAATCCAAGCTTCATCGGTATGTAGGAAGACTCCGTCTGTTTTCCCCAGCAAAAGTCCAATCTTCATTGGCACGTGTGAACTATCCCCAGGGAAGTCCGATCATGCTTAGCACAGTTGGTTACCCCCAACGGAGTTGGTTTCACTCTTCCAGCATTTATTTTGCTGGAATAATTCTGTGATATCCGGTTATCCCCAGCGGAGTTGGCTTCACCTTTCCAGCATTTATTTTGCTGGAATGGTTCTTCTGTGTACCGCTTTTCTCCAGCAGCCTGAGCCTGCATTTACATCTTGCATATATCATCATATTTGCATCATATTTGCATTTCATCGTCAAATGCGTAGCCTTCCATCTTATATGGAGCATTTACGCCATAGAAAAATTCAAACATACGCATATGCATACGAAGCATAAGCCAGTTTCTATCAGCCTTACGTGGCAACATGAAGTACTTTGTAATCAGTTCAGGGGCATTTATTCAGCAGCTTTGATCAAACAGCTCTTTGGTATTTGATTCTCAGATCATACGACGGTTATGCTTTGTCTATCGATCATCTGATAAAGACAGACTGTTCTTCCCGTTAATTCCTATTGACGATGCATTTCCCCCAGCAGGAATTTTCTCTGTCTATCTTTAGACGACATGAGTTCAAGTGGTCTTCTCCGTCTATCTTTAGATGTCGTGAATCATGAGTTCGAGTGATTTTTCTCCGTCTATCATTAGACGTCATGAGTTCGAGTATGGTTCTCTTTTCGTCTATCTTTAGACGACGTGAAGTTTCAGGTGATTTTTCAGCGGGTTTCTTACTGTCAGTTCATATTGATGATGTGTCTCCCCGGCGAGTTTTCTCCGTCTATCATTAGACGTCGTGAGTTTGAGTATGGTTTCTCTCCGTCTATCTTGAGACTTTGAGAGGTTTCAAGGCGATCTTTCAAATATTGGCTTTCTTTCTGTTCATCGGATGAGATGACATTTCAAGAGGGGTTTTTCTGACTGTTGATCCTTATTGACGTTGAGGCTCTTTGAAGAATGTTTGGTTTTCCTAGTTGTTGATCCTTATCGACGACATGGCTATTTGAAGGTGGTTTTCTTCCTGTCAATCCTTATTGATGATGTGGCCCCTTTGAGGATATTGTTCTTTCCATCAATTCCTGTAGACGAAAGGATTCTGAAATTTGATGGGTAGTGTTGAAGTTTATATGGCTTTCCTTCCGCTAATTCTCACTGACGATGTGGCTCTTCGGACAAGGTTTTCCTCTCGTCTATCATTAGACGATACGATATCAAGATTGTTTCTTCCTGTCTATCATTCGACGGTGTGAGAGGATCAAGTGCATGTTGATCCAACCTTCGGGTTTGTTACCTGTGGCGTCACGCAGGTAACTAGTGCTAAAGTCAGTTTCTTTGTCAGATGATTGATCAGGTTGTTGCCGTGACAACTGGTTTCAGTGTTTTGGATGCATTTGTTCCCCAAGCAGTGTGTGCAATTTATTTCTGCAGGTTGGCAAATTCTGGGTTTCTTTTGTATTCAACCGTCTTCTACCTTTGAATGTTTGAGAGTCGTTCTCTTCTCAACCCTTCAGGTCCAAGCCGCTTGAATAGGGGCAGTTGTTGCACCCCAAAATTTGACCAACCAATTATTGTATTTGGCTTATGTTTCGACTCATTTTGCATTCTGCATTTACATACCGCATCCATTGCATTTTTGCAGTCAGATTGATTTTATCAGGATTACAGCCTCCCCTGGCGTTTCAGGCATTCCAGGCTGTTGCACCCTAAAAATTTGCCCAACCTTATTCGCTTGGTTTATGTTTCAATTGCATTAGCATTTGCATATAGGGCCATGTACATAGGTTACTCATCTGCATAGCATAAGCATAGCAAGTCAGCTAACAGGGGACCAATCATTACTCTCATCTCTAGAGGCCTATCAAGAGGTTATTATCCTGATTCAACCTCATTCAAGTCATCAGAAAAGAATTTGGAAGCTATCAAGTCAATGGAGCAAGCAGTTCATCTATCTCCTAACTAAGGGTGTCTGAGGATCAACAAAGAAATGGTGAGCTGTGGGCTGAGCATGGGGAGTATCTAGACATATTTGAGGACTTAGAAAGTCATTTGGAGAAGGAGACAAGTCATTGGTGAAGTCACAAGAATTACAGTTGAAGACAGTCAACTAGGGTTTCATCTGGGTCAACCCTGGGTCAACTCTAGGTCAATTGACTGATTGAAAGGCATTAAGGGCTATTGGAGAGATGTGGGGTTCATCATTTGACATGAAGAATAAGGATATGTTGTTATGCTAAGAAGAATTCAAGAGAAATCAAGGAGAAGAGGAGTTTCTAAATTAGGGTTTCTGTGTAAAATCGCCTAGTTTAGGTCAAATTTCCAAACAAGATAAGTTAAAATGCAAGCTTAAAATGGATCCTTGGACAAAATGAAACTTGTAGAGGATCTCAATACCTTTAATTTGAGTGGTGGAAGACATCAAGGAGATTTATAGAACTCAAGTTATGGTCCTTACAAGTTAAAGGTCATCTGAGGTATCTGAAATTTTGTCTGTGAAAGTGACTTGACTTCCAAGCAATTTTTACCCCTCAAGGAGATTTCAAATGAATTTCTGGTAAACATAAGAATTGTTCCTCATTGTCTTAGCTTTCTAGAATGGTATGGTATGCATTCATATGATTGGTGGAACTCTACTTATGGTCTTGGCAAGCAAAGGGTATTTTGGTCATCTGGTGATTACAGGTCATTCTTAGCCTATACCTAAAACTCATACAAGGGAGCTTCAAATGAAAAACTTCCCAACATCAAAGTTGCTCAAAATGCCATTTTAAGTCAAGAAAAGAAGTCATGAAAGTTTGGAAATGCATGGAACAAGACTTGATAAAAGTTGGTGAAAAATGACTTAAAAAAGGCATATAACTTGAAAAAGTTCAAGTTGGAAAATGGTTTGAGAGATCTACAAGTCCAATATGGGTCATCCAATATACCAAATTGATTCCCAACATCATTTTAAAGACATTGGTTCATCCACGTTTTTGAGTTAGGGTTTAAAAATTGGACTTGCTTTGTATTTTTGTTACTTGCATAATAAGGCAAGTATAGAAAACTTGGCACAAGATGAATTTTCAAGGCAAGGAGCTTACATACACTTCCCATATCTCATGTAAGGAGATTTTGACATAAGTTTGGAAAGGTGCAAGCATGAGATAAGAGATATTCAAAGTATCATGGCATGAGAAGTTCATGAAATTTCCACAACTTTCTAGAATCCTCCAAGATTATTCTAGAAACCTCTAAGTTTGTTAATCATCATCTATATATTGGATTGAGATCATTAAGAGTAAAGGTTGGTGATAGTTGATGTTGAATCCATTTGCAAATCATATTGAATTTTTTCCATCATTTTTCCATTTTTTTCCCACACTTTCACATGTTTGAATTTCCATTTTTTTCAATCCTTTTTCTCTCCATTTTTTGATCCTTTCTCATTACCAATTAATTCAATATACTACATAGGATTTTTTTTCCATCAATTTTTGAGAAGATTTTAGTGTAATTCCATGGTTGTATCAACATGAAAAAGTGAGCTCCAAGTGCAAAAGTGATTTTCATTTCCTCACCAATTCAAGCATTTTCTTTGATCCTAATACCTCTACCAAGAATTATTGAAGGTTTCTACACTTTTTTCCAAAGAAATTCGTGCTCCATTAAAGCTCCATAATTCATTTTTCCAAGGTATAAAGAATTCGACATAACTCATGATTTATGAGTCTTTCTTGCATTATTGTTGTTGCATCACATTGCTCTCATCTCCTACATGGATTCTAGTACAAAAAAGATGGTTTTTATGACAATTTTGGGTTCTTGAGTTTTTCTTGAGGTGCCACATTTTGGGAGTTAGAGAGAGTTTCAAGAAAATCTAAGACCATATTTGGATTCCTTGAATTTTTTCCTTCAAGTTTGACTAAAATTTTGTGCGAAACGGATAATTATTGATGGAGTTATGGTGCTTCAAAGTAGCAAAAAACTCATGTTCATGGGGCTGCGGGTTACTATTCACAAAATTGAAAAAATTGATTTGGAGAAGAAGGTGTTAACACCGTCGGATGCATTTCCAAGTCAAGGTTTCTTCCATTCATCCAACGCCTCTCACTGCGCCACGCAATCGGCCACATAAGCCTCATGCCACTTTTATTTATTCATGCTATTTCCTCTTATTTCCTCATATTGCAATGTTTCTTTTATATTTTCTGTTTTATATGCTGATTTCAAATAATCAAAAAATAGGAAAATTAGTCTTTTTGATCCCCATTTTTTTGTGCTGAATCTTTAAGATGTCTAGGATTTAATAAAACTGGAATTATAATTTTAACATTTTTTGACATTTTCTTTGGATTTTTTACATTTGGTTCGTCATAAAAAGGCCAATGCTGGTGCTATCATTTTGTTGAATTTCTTTAACCTATCAAAACACAATTTAAATGTCAATCCTTTTGCAGGGATCTCATACACACGTTGAGGTATTGTGATATATTTTTGTGGGAATTTTATTGTACCATTTTAATTGGTTTTGGATGCTTTCTTTAACATGCTCCACTTTAATCTTTCCTTTGGTATACATGAGATATCTTGCAATGTTTTCATCTTGTTTGACCATTTATCTTTGGATATTTTTGTGGTATCTCTCACCCCTGGTTTGTGGCTTGATGTAGGGCATTGGAGATTTTTATTTGAATTTTTTAGCACCTTTTGCTATTTTTCTCATATTTTGTATTCGAACTTGTAATTTGGACTTCCGAACGGACTTTATTTTTGTTAAGGCTCCAACGGCCGCTTTGTGTTTGCGTGGTGAATGCCGTGGTTTATATTTCTTATTATAGATAGGCTAGAGGTATTTGAAGACCCCTTAGGTGGCTGTTATTTGTATGTGTAGCTTGCCCAATTATCGACTTGTTTGCATGATAGCACGTTTCGATTCCAAATAGTGGATTACGCGTTTCATTCGGAGTTTTCACTCGATTCTTTGCATATGATCACTTGATATTTTCTTATTCCATCCATGAATGGGCTTGAGGTTGAGATGAACCTTCCTCCCTCCTTTGCATTGCATTTACCATTGCTATATTCATGTTCACTTGTATGCGGTTATTACTTGTATTTCTGTTTCTTCCTTTCGTTTCCTTTCCCGTAGGACTTCCATTCTTCCTTGTTCAAGGGAGGATGTGATAGACATTAGGAGTTAACCCTTGCATGATAACATTAGGGTAGATTTTCTTCCCTTTTAACCCTAGGATTTGTAGAGTGTCATCTCTTCTTCCTTCAAAACAACAGAAAAACATTAATAAAGGTTATAACAGAGATTAATTCATTTCTTCCGTCAAAAGATTTGAACAGACATCAACCTTTTGCAATAAGAAAACCCTTGTTTAAGGTGAGATTTTTCATAAAAAACAACAGATAGACTTGTGTCGTACGTGGCCCGAACTACGTTTGCTCTGATCTTTCATGCTGTATGAAAGTACGTAGGCATAAGATACGATATCCTAGCGAGCAACCTTCGCCTCCTTTCCCGTAGGTAGGCGAACTACGTTGACTCTGATTTCTCATTCCAGACGAGAATACGTAGGCATAAAGTGCGATACTTTACCGAGTCCCTTTCTTTCTTTTTAACCCTTAACCCTTAGTTTAGATAGAATAACAATCCATACCCGAAAACAAGCGTGGATCCCGTCGAGTACGACGGACGTGAGGGGTGCTAATACCTTCCCCTTGCGTAACCGACTCCCGAATCCAGGTTTTGGTTGCGACGACCATACCTTTCCCATGTTGTGCGAGGTTTACTCTGAGCGTTTCCTTTCCCTCCCGTGGGACAAATAACGCACGGTGGCGACTCTTCTGTCAGTCGGCGCCGATTTTCGCAGTAGCGACACAGGCCAGTTCGAATACAAGGATTTATTTTGAGAATTTGTGCCCGTCCCGATGTTTTCAGCTCTCGCTGTTGTTTTTGAGGACATTTCGATGTCCGGTTTTTACCGCTTATTTCGCTATAGTTGCGCATTTGTTTTCTAATCGATTTAATTGGCTTCCTTGCATTTTTAGAATTTTCCCTTTTATTTTCTAGATTTTTAAATAGATTTTAATAGTTTAATTGATTTTTCTAGATATTAAATGAGATTTTTTAAATATTTTCTTATAGATATTAAATAGTTTTTCTAGAATTTTAAATAGATAATTCTTTTTTTTAAATAGTTTTAAATAGATATTTGTTTCTAGACATTAAGTAGTTTTTTAATTGGTTTTTTAATAGGATAGTTCTTTTACTATTTTTTAATAGGGTTAATTAGAGTTTAATAGTTTTAGAATTATTTCATAGAGTAATTAGATTTTAATCATTTTAATTAGTTGCGGTTAATTAGGAGTTAATTGAGTTTTAGTTGCAACTAATTGAGTTTTAGTTTTAATATCAGAATTTAATAGAGTTTTTTGGTCATTAGTTTTAATTGTGGTATTAAATGGAGTCTTAGATTCTTTAATCAGGTTCAGAGTTTAAATAATTCGGTGGGCCATGTGTCTGATTTCTGGAGGCCCAGGTACAAACCTCGCGCCATGTGTCCTATAAAGAGCATCCACGCGTGGCACACTCAACACTTGTCATACCCCTAATTTGTCCTACCTTTGTACAGCGTCCATTTTGTATATTCACCCACTTGCGCTATTCAAAAAAATTCAAAAAAAATATGTCGTTGCAAGTGCTTGTGAGAATGAGTCAGGATTCAGGTTTATCAGGGCAACTATGTTTTCAGTATGTGTTATAATCCATCTGATGACAACCCGGTCTCGCTTTGACTAAAGTTTGCTTCAAGATTAAGATTATGGTTGCATTATATAAAGAAGTGTATATGTGTAATGGCAATTAGGGTTTATGCTTCAAAATGAGTTTTAGTGACGTTGTCAAAACAAGTTCAAGTTGTTTAGAAAAATCAATTGGCAGGGTATTCAATGCAGACATTTTGTTGCTCATTTTGGTTTTAATTAAGGTTTCAAGCTTGTCATCAAAACGGTATTTAAGACCGAACTTTGTTTGAATTAAGGGTGCAAATATTATATGTTAAAGATCTCTAAAAAAGATGACCCAATTACAAGGATGAACAATTGCAAGTGACAAGGCCATTATCATTCAATTATAATATTACAAGGAAAATGAAGTGAGATGTATTGTTACATAACTTTATGCACCTCATCGGTCACATATTTGTTATTAAAAAGAAAAAGAAGAATCCATGGAAATCGACCAACAAAGAGTCCAATATCACTTTCCAAGATGGGTCCCTCAAGCTGCAACCATTACGTCCACTTGCACAAAAGCCAGCTAACCTTTAATGCATTATAATTACACAACTGCAGGTAAAGAAAAAGAACCTTTGATGAAGTTGTACCATTCTGCACACCCAGTAGACCACCACTCCTCACAAAAGTCTGCTGCAAGGGAACCACGAGACAGTCCACAAAAAAACAACAAACCCGACCCACTGCTATGACTCACTTTCCCACACATAAGGCATATACATGAACTTGTCACAAAATCACAGCTCTGCAATCCTTACCTAGGACCCACCATTTCACCTCAACATCGTACCTGCAAAATGCCAACATACCATAAATTTTCACAAAAAAAAACATCACAAAATGGCACGCCTAAAGAACAAACCTGCACAACACGACAAACCCGTACATAGCTAGCTGCAATGAAAATGATGTTTCAGCCACAAATCGTACCAGAAGGAATGGAGGAAGACAACAATAAGATATGTTTTGAGAAGAATAGGAGGGAGTTTTACGGGGGGAAGAAGAGGAATTCACAAGGAAATAATTCTGAGTATTGAAAAATATCTCTACAAATCACAAACCTACACAAAACTGGGACCATAAAAACGGCTCAAAAATAGCATCGTGGGGATTCTTTTTTTTCTCTTCGGGAACTTTTTTCATTCTTCTTGATCATCAAAAAAACCAAACCCGTTCTTCGTTACGTCTTCACCACAGATAACACCCTTCCACTGTGTCTTCCTTCAAAAAACACCTTCATTCAACAACCAATTTTCCTACTGCTACTCCATTATTTACACCACATATCCTACTCATCACCATCATTGTTTAACAACTTTGAACCGCCCTGTTACCACCTTTGAACAACCATTCACTTCTTATTTTTCTGCAGCATATCATTCCTGCAACCCCACACGTCTAAACTTCCTCCCATGTGCAAGTTTTTTTTGCCAGGAACATTCACTCAAACCAATCTTATCGGACCATAAATACCACAGCTCCACCCTGTTTCTTCTTCATTTTCACTACTTGATACAACCCTGCAAACTTCAACCAAAAATCCATACACAACCAAACTTATGTTTCCAAACTTGTACACCACGACCTCGCAAGGATATCAACCATTATCCCATTCGCAAGTGGCAACTTGTACGATAATGTTTTGCCAAAATACAAACGGACAAAACTCTTTCTCACAGATGAGTGATGCCTGCACAAGTTCTGCAAGGACCCGCAATGCACTAACGGTTTCAACCAGCTGTTACAAACACAGACAAAACGTACACAACGCACATACACCAAGCGACTCACACAATAAACCAGTACCTGCATATTGGAACCTGAAAATTCAAAGGTGGTTGTACAACACGGCCAACACATACCACATAACTACAACTCCACAGTCTCTCTTCGATAAATTTTATTCCTCTCTTCTTCCACAAGAGGAACAACCCAAAATCCACCCCATCTCCCACCATTAACAGGTTTTCGTCATTCTCTTTAAACAACCTCAACTCCGAACCTTTCGCTCAAACCCCTTCCTCTGCCGTCACAACCCTCCTCTCTTTAACAACCAATCGTAAACAGAACCACACAATACCCATCAACTTCAACCTTTTAACTAAAACTCTTCAAAACCCAGCTCTAACTCCACAACCATTCATGCTAACCTTCATAAATCTCCACTGAAACAGATCCGAAAACTCCTTCGAAACCCAGCAAAAACTCATCGAACCAAACTTCAAATGAACCCAGCAAACATCTTGCACTACTTCAACTCAAATCAACCACCTGCAAATCAAACCTCATCTCATTCTGTGAAAAAACACTTGTCTGGTACACCCACACAGTTAAACTTTTATTCCCAGCTTTCATACAACACTCACAAATTCCATAGCCTTCCTATTTCGACACCGTCGTCGACATCAACTTTTGAGCATCAATGCGACCACTTTGGAACTAACCTAAATCCTCTTGTTCAACCACCACCAATTCCTTCTTCCAATCAAACCCAGAAAGCTCACCCACCATCCTTCATCATCTACCTTCGACCTCAACTTCAAAACTAACCCAACACACAGAACTTCAACCCATCTTCGCTCAGCCATCATTAAGCTTCCATCACCGCGAGCTCCGGTCGTTTAAACACTCAAACAACCTCTCAATCGAACACCCCTCCTCTAAACTCATTTCGCCATTTGTCTTCTGAAACCCATAAACTCCATCCACCGTTAACAATCAACAAAACCCAACAACTCCATTAACAGAATCTTCTCCAAACTTCAAACCGCGGCCCATCCTTCAACCAACAAGAAGCCTTAAACCCACAACCATTAAGCCTGTGAAAAAGAGCAAAAGGTTGAGTTAGAGATGAAGAGAAACTTCGAGAGGTGAACATAAAACAAACCTGGTTGCGTTGATTCGAAATCAAACTAGAAAAGAGGAATTTGAAACCGAACCCAAATCGGATTTGAGCGAGTCAAGAAGGTTTAACGCAAGTGGATTCGAGCGAATAGAAGGCGAAGGTGATTTGAGGTGTGGCTCAGTTTCCGTCACCGCGTTTCATTTGTGGTTTTTTTCTCTCTTCTTCATTCAAGAAGCTGCACCGCCGATTGTAATGGGTTGGGTTTAAAGCCCATTTTGGCCGCGTCCCATACGTACCTCTTTTCTCTTTTCTTTTCTCATTTTAAATTCTTAAATTTTTGGTATATACATATTTTAGTAGTTAATTTATTATAAAAAACCATTTATTTAAATATTTCAAATAGTTTTATATTTTATATATTTGTTCTTAGAATATTACATGTATATTAACTATTTTTTTTTTGTTATTGGGCATTTGGTTCCATTTCACCTTTTTCCGGTCGATGACGAGACATCCGTAATTCATTACCAGTCAAATTATTGATGAGTAATGTTGGATCTGAGACCACCTCTTTTCTCTCCTCATTACTTGTCCCGACTCGATTCAATAACTTTGTCAAACAATTTTCAAAATCAAATTATCTTTGTATTGAATTAAAAAAGAGGGGATTAAGTGTAGACTTTCTTCCTCTCCGAGTGTTGGGATGCCCACTGTAGTGAGGGTGGTTCCGGCACTCGTCTTTCAATACGAAGACGCTTCCCGTCCATTTTCAAATCTCATCTCCTTAAAATCATTTCTTTGTGTTGAGCTAAAAGAGGATTGGGTGTAGACCTCTTCTTCTTCGAGCGTAGGGATGCCCACTGTAAGTGAGGGTGGTCTCGATGCTCGTCTGTCAATACAAAGACGCTTCCAACATTTCCTCATAAAATCTCGGTCTCGTACTGAGTATACTTTCAGTAATAAATTAATTTCTCTTTGTATCGAATTAAAGAGAGAAGATTGGGTGTAGACCTCTTCTTCTTCAAGTGTTGGGATGCCCACTGTAGTGAGGGTGGTCTCGATACTCGTCTTTCGATATGAGGACGCGACTTTATCCACCATCTCGCTTTCACAACTTCCTTCCGTAATCTTTCTCACCTAAAACCTCGGTCTCGCATCGAGTGCATTTTCAAATCATTTTCACAACAAAAACTTGAATGGTCTTGGAGTGGTTAGGCGTAGGCCTTCTCCTATCCCGAGTGCTGACGTTTACCGTAGGGTTCTCTGTCGCAAAGCACTTACCATTCAAAACCAAAAACATCTTTAATAAGAGAATGAAGTTCCTCTTTGCATTGAATTAAAGAGAGAGGATTAGGTGTAGACCTCTTCTTCTCCGAGCGTAGGGATGCCCACTGTAGTGAGGGTGGTTTCGACGCTCGTCCTTTCAATACGAAGACGCCTCGTTCGCCACACCTTTTTATAACAAAAACTTTGAGATAAAGAATTGGGTACTACCTGTAGGGTTACTATCCGAGGACCTATCTCGCCCCAAAGACAATCTCAGCCAATCAAACATGATACCTTGCCTCGCATGGCGAAAACCAACCTTTCAAACAGGATATGCTACGTCCGTTCTACCGCAAACAGGTATGCATAAGTCTCCAAACGATGCGAGCAGCAAAACACCTAAACTGCTAGAACGTGCACGATAACATCATCCCCGAACACACCGGTTATCTGCACTGTAGGCACGAACTACGTTGCTCTGATTTCTCATGCATAATGGGAATACGTAGGCATAGGATTGCGATATCCTAGCGAGCACCCTTTTCTCTTTTCCACCCTTTCCCAGAAAGGCATGCTACGTCCGTTCTACCGCAAACAGGTAATGCCTAAGTCTCCAACGAGCGAGCAGCAATACACCTAACTGCTAGAATGCGCACGATAGCATCGTCTACCAGAATTTCCCCGCACACCGTAGGCCGAACTACGGCTGCTCTGATTCTTTACTTTCTCAAGTAAAGATACGTAGGCACAAGGGCCACAATCCTTGCCGAGCATATTCCCCTCATATCTGTAGTTCCCCGAACTACGTCGACTCTGACTTTCTCACATCTATTGAGAATACGTAGGCCTAGGACCGCGAAGTCCTACCGAGTCTGTTCTCTCTCTTCTTCCCCCCGTTACCTCTCTTTCCCCGTTTCTAAACCCTTCTCTCTATCTTTTAGAACAATTCTTATAGCATAATGTTTTAGCAAATATAAATTCACACGTCGACAAACAAAAGGTTCCCATCGAGTACGATGGATGCGAGGGGTGCTAACACCTTCCCTTCGCATAACCGGCTTCCGAACCCGTTCATGGTTGCGAGACCATCTTATCCCTTTCTTTCTTAAGGTTTTCTCGATATTTTCCTTTCCCCTCACGGGATAAATAAAGTTCGGGTGGCGACTCTTCTGTCTATCTTTTTCGCCTTCCCGTCGTTGCGCGATGCATTTTTCGAAGTAGCGACAGCTGGCGACTCTGCTGGGGACTCCTAGCGAGCCAAGCCTAATTTTTTGTCGCGTGTGTGATTTTGTTTGCTTTTATCTGTTTTTTTTATGTTGTGTTCACTAACCTGTTGGGTTTATTGGATTGGTTTGTGAGGATAAAAGCTTTCTACCCGAGCTTTCGAGTATACACCAAGTTAGGAGGTGGATTCTTTCTGATTTGCGAGACTTAGGACTCGTTGAGTTGGATCGAATTCCACCGCTCAGACGAGACCCCTTTAGGATGATTATGTCTTACGTGTAGTCGTAATGACGTCTTTATTTCCAACTTGGGAGTCCGTGACGCTGAGGACCTTTTGTAGAACCTTATTCCGAAGGTTCCTAAAACATAACTCTGTGTTCATCCTTTGAAGGGAATACCGTCTTACGAGTAGTCGTTCTGATGGAAAACTTTTGAGGGTTAGTGCATGGGACTTTGTTTAAAGGCCTTTGGGATACCCTCTCTTAAACCAATAGATAGCCCACCCAAGGGGAGAGATACCTTTTGTTGTTGTGCAGGATATATGACTTAGATCCTTGATATGGATCTGTCCTCGTGTGCACTCATAGCATTGCATTTGCATAAGCATTTTTGCATCATTTTGCATTTTCTCTATCCAGATACCAAGGCCTCACCCCATCCTCTATTCATAACCCGCAGTTGATTTCCCGACACTCCCGTTGAACTTGTGAAGAGCTGTAAAGAGTTTGAAGCAAGGGGAACGTAGACACCTTAAAAGACCAAGTCAGACAATGCAAGTCGAGGTAATTATGGAGCAGAAGTGGGCTATGGAGCAGGTTCAAGCAGAGTTAAGGGAAGTCCGAAGCCAGATGGGACAATTCATGTTGGATATGCAAGCTTTGCGTCAGGATCAGAAAATGCCTCAAGGAAGAAGTTCATCAACTGAAGACCCAGATGGGCCAGATTATGGAAGTCATGGAAAATGTGCTAAGAAAGGATGGAAATCTCAGGCCTGAGGTCGCAGCAGAAGTGATCATTCAACCCGTACTTATGGAATATCTTCGAGAGCGCGATATGCCTCGTAGATCTTTTGCACAACCTAAGATTCCGAGATTTCCCCGTCAGGAGATACTCTTGTTTCACAGGACAATCCTAAGGTTAGGAGGTATGCGCATAGACTGAAGCGGCCCGATAGAAACTTCGACCAGATCCCTATGACTTATACTCAGTTGTTGCAGATTTTGCTTCAACTTCGATTGGTTTGAACTTCGGACTCTAGCTCCATTTGTTGGTAAGCCACCACAAGGCTATGATGCAAGTGCCCATTGTGATTTTCATTCTGGGGCACCGGGCCATAATACGGAAGAATGCAAAGCTCTTAAATACAAAGTTCAGACTTAATCGATTCAAAAGCATTCGAGTTCACGCCAAGTGGTGTGAAAGTGTCAGGTGGGCTTATTCCAGTTGTTATAAAAGAAGTGGATATCCCTGCTTTCTTCCCTGAAGTTGCATCAGGTCATGAGCGTATCTTACAATCTTTGGTTTCAGAATCTCCATGCCCACAGCTATTGCCTATTCCTGGGCCAAATCTAAGGATGAAAGGGCCTGCGCATGAGGAATACCCTAGTCAGTGCCAACAACCTTATGTTCCTCAGCAACAGAACTGTCAACGCCGAAATCAGCATAGGGCCCATCAACAACTTGGAAAGAAGGACTACTCCTCTTCATCCGGTCCCTATGTCGCACAGTCAACTTCTTCCACATCTGATCCAAAACTCATTGGTGGAGCCTAAGACTCTTAAGCCTGTACCAGAACCTTATCCTCCGGGGGTACAATCCCAAAGCTCAGTGTGGATATCATGGTGGATCCATGGGGCACTCGACTGAAGAATGCAAAGCCTTCCAAGCCAAAGTGCAGCAATTGATCGAACAAAGGGTACATCTCGTTTCCAGAAGGGAGTTTGGTCGTTCATGTCAACCTTTCAGCTGTCTAAGCTCGAAGATTTCAAGGGGTCATTCCCAAAATCCAGTGTGGTCCAGACAGGCAGACGTCCTCGACATTGGCAGTCTTTAGGCGCTTTTTATCATTTGCATCTTGTAGTTTATTTCCTGTTAATTGCTACTTAAACATTGTTGTTTTGAATGGTAATGTTAATGAAGTGATTATGCATTTTCGAATCAGTCACGTCGTATTCACTCATTATTTCCACTTATCACAGACACATACACTTTTTATCCACTCCACTTTATCACTGTTGTTTTAGCAAAGATTGGAGGGGGGATGACGAAAACGAAATACCCATAATTGCAAACTGTATGCTTTCAGATAGAATCTCGTCAATGATGTACAGGCATTGTTTCAAATCCCCTAAACACCGGAGATATAAGGAGTTAATCCCTAGTCAACCACTTCGAGCCTAGAAGTAGGAGTTTCCTTCGGATATTCAAACCCTTACACTCAACCTGGGGCAGGGGTAGTTGTTCAGTTAGTGCGCTATGCATAAAGCAAAATCCAGGAAGACGGTTGTTCATCAATGACCCACGACATGGCAGTCACAATTCGCCAACAAAATCAGAAAAAATATCAAAAGCCTGCTAAGTCAAACACCTCAAAAGGGGACTTAGACGAAAATCAGGGCTATCCCGATGGATCTGACGAGCAAAATCAGTCCATGCAAAAGTTAGGGATCAAAAACAAAACCAAAAGAGGTCATCAAACCCTCAACAAAAACAAGATTCAGTGGCCATTCAAATCAAAGGGCACTGACGTTCTTCCATCAAGATAAGGTGACTGCCATCTCAGGCCAACCTTGAACCATCAAGCTTACACTGTTAGGATAAGCACGTGCAGAATTAGCTGAATATAGGTATGGAGATCGTCAAGAAGAAGGGGTGGGTATAAATTAAGTTTGAGCCTGATATCCTTTGTTTATATAACCGTGAACCAGACCACGTTATAACCCTCGAAAGACCTAATTGAGGCGAGGTTTAATCTGAAAGCATACTATTGCGAGGTTGCGTAACCTGACTCCTTACATATTTGATAACCATCAGCATTGGTGTCATTATCTTTGATATATCTTTCATGCCAATCCAGTTAGCACAACGTTTGGACTAATGGTCCATTCGTTTCACTCTCACGACACGTAATAAAAGACAATTCTTTCAAAAAAAAAACTTGCATGAACTTTGCACTGAGATTATCATTCGTGAACAAACAATTTTATTTACAAGTTAGTAGTTGACATTAAGGAAATTCCAACACAAAGCAATCAAGCATGGCTGGATTATTCAGCAGTCTGGACCAGAACCAAGTATACCATATAACCTTATGGACCTGGGGCATTGACATCCGAGAACATGAAATCAGTCAGTCTGAGGCAAATCCCCAAGCATCGGTCGACCATGGGGGAAATCATTCAAGAAGTGGTTGATCGGAAGTAAATCATCTTGAGAATACTGATCAGGGGCAGGCCACCCAGAGTTTCTTTGACTTAAGGATAGGTCCCTCCAGTGTTCAATCGAGATAAGTTAAGTCGCTTCCACGCTCTTTCAGGGGAAAGCTACTCCAAGAGTACATTGAAGCCAACTACCACAAGAATCGGCCAATCAATGATGAACCCATTCATGGTACAAACTCTGGGGCAGACCATCTCGAGCAGGTCTCATGGCAAGCTACTCAAGCAAGTTCATTCTCGTCAACAACTGTCAAGTTTAAATGATGTCAGGAAGTCAGGCTTGTCCTCCACTTTCCCACATAACCCAGAGTCCAATCCGCATTGGCAACTACCAAAAGTCCGCCACGTCGGCACCTGCATTCCCAATTACCCGTCTGCATCATATGCATCATACGCATCGCATTCGACTTCATAAACATCTTGTACCATATGCATACCCAGAATCATGTCATACTCCCCCAGCTCTTGCATCTCCGCGTGTTAGCATTTGCATTTGCATTTCCACTTGTTATGGAATATCATTATCATCAAGCATTCGCATATGCGAGCTCAGGTCTAGGATCGATCACGAAGGTTTCCAAGATCATCAGCCCAGACAGGGGCACCTCTTGTAAGACCGTAGGTTTCTCTTACTAGAGTCAGAAGATATCAAGACAAGATTGAGCCCAATCAGGGGCATTCTCCACAAGACTATGGGCGTTCCCCATGAAGTTGTGCAACATTTTGAGCTTCAAAGCAACCTTCAGCCCAGTCAGGGGCATCTCTTGCAAAACTGTGGGTCCTCCCAAAAATCCAAGAATATCAAAGCAAAGTTCAGCCCAGTCAGGGGCACCTTTTCAAGACCATGGGTGTGTCACATGATGTATTGCAACCTCGTGGTTAATCAAGATCTTCAAATCAATTTGGCCCAGACAGGGGCATCTTCAATAATTCATGGGCGTTCCCCTGTGAGTTATCTCCAGCATCTTCAGCGATAAGTGGCAATCTCTTCAGAGAAGCTTATCCATCTTCAGTGATAAGTGGCAATCTCTTCAGAGAAGCTTATCCATCTTCAGTGATAAGTGGAAATCTCTTCAAAGAAGCTTATCCATCTTCAGTGATAAGTGGCAATCTCTTCAGAGAAGCTTATCCATCTTCAGTGATAAGTGGCAATCTCTTGGGAGAAGCTTATCCATCTTCAGAGATAAGTGGCAATCTCTTCAGAGAAGCTTATCCATCTTCAATGATAAGTGGCAATCTCTTCAGAGAAGCTTATCCATCTTCAGTGATAAGTGGCAATCTCTTCAGAGAAGCTTATCCATCTTCAGTGATAAGTGGCAATCTCTTTAGAGAAGCTTATCCATCTTCAGTGATAAGTGGCAATCTCTTCAGAGAAGCTTATCCATCTTCAGTGATAAGTGGCAATCTCTTCAGAGAAGCTTATCCATCTTCAGTGATAAGTGGCAATCTCTTCAGAGAAGCTTATCCATCTTCAGTGATAAGTGGCAATCTCTTGGGAGAAGCTTATCCATCTTCAGTGATAAGTGGCAATCTCTTCAGAGAAGCTTATCCATCTTCAGAGATAAGTGGCAATCTCTTCAGAGAAGCTTATCCATCTTCAGTGATAAGTGGCAATCTCTTCAGAGAAGCTTATCCATCTTCAGTGATAAGTGGCAATCTCTTCAGAGAAGCTTATCCATCTTCAGTGATAAGTGGCAATATCTTCAGAGAAGCTTATCCATCTTCAGTGATAAGTGGCAATCTCTTGGGAGAAGCTTATCCATCTTCAGAGATAAGTGGCAATCTCTTCAGAGAAGCTTATCCTTCATCAGCGATAAGTGGCAATCTCTTCAGAGAAGCTTATCCGATACTCCCTATCATCCTTTGGGTGTTAGGGTTGGTTTTGTCTCCGCTCCATCATCCTTTATGGTGATGGGTCTGATATCCTTTTGGTGTCATGACTAGCGTATTTTCCATCATCCTTTTGGTGATGGCGACCTTTTAATAAGTTATCCACAGTTTGCTTAAAGTTATACCTCGTCCAGCACTTTCAATTCCCAAGTTTTCCTTTGCTTTTCGGATAAATTCAGGGTCTTCTTTATATCTAATTGCCTTCTACCTTGAAAGAGTGAGCGCTAGAGTCGTTCATCTTACTCGGTCTAAGCCAATTAGATAGGGGCATCTGTCATACCCCTAATTTGTCCTACCTTTGTACATCGTCCATTTTGTATATTCACCCACTTGCGCTATTCAAAAAAATTCAAAAAAAATATGTCGTTGCAAGTGCTTGTGAGAATGAGTCAGGATTCAGGTTTATCAGGGCAACTATGTTTTCAGTATGTGTTATAATCCATCTGATGACAACCCGGTCTCGCTTTGACTAAAGTTTGCTTCAAGATTAAGATTATGGTTGCATTATATAAAGAAGTGTATATGTGTAATGGCAATTAGGGTTTATGCTTCAAAATGAGTTTTAGTGACGTTGTCAAAACAAGTTCAAGTTGTTTAGAAAAATCAATTGGCAGGGTATTCAATGCAGACATTTTGTTGCTCATTTTGGTTTTAATTAAGGTTTCAAGCTTGTCATCAAAACGGTATTTAAGACCGAACTTTGTTTGAATTAAAGGGTGCAAATATTATATGTTAAAGATCTCTAAAAAAGATGACCCAATTACAAGGATGAACAATTGCAAGTGACAAGGCCATTATCATTCAATTATAATATTACAAGGAAAATGAAGTGAGATGTATTGTTACATAACTTTATGCACCTCATCGGTCACATATTTGTTATTAAAAAGAAAAAGAAGAATCCATGGAAATCGACCAACAAAGAGTCCAATATCACTTTCCAAGATGGGTCCCTCAAGCTGCAACCATACGTCCACTTGCACAAAAGCCAGCTAACCTTTAATGCATTATAATTACACAACTGCAGGTAAAGACAAAGAACCTTTGATGAAGTTATACCATTCTGCACACCCAGTAGACCACCACTCCTCACAAAAGTCTGCTGCAAGGGAACCACGAGACAGTCCACAAAAAAACAACAAACCCGACCCACTGTTATGACTCACTTTCCCACACATAAGGCATATATATGAACTTGTCACAAAATCACAGCTCTGCAATCCTTACCTAGGACCCACCATTTCACCTCAACATCGTACCTGCAAAATGCCAACATACCATAAATTTTCACCAAAAAAAACATCACAAAATGGCACGCCTAAAGAACAAAACCTGCACAACACGACAAACCCGTACATAGCTAGCTGCAATGAAAATGATGTTTCAGCCACAAATCGTACCAGAAGGAATGGAGGAAGACAACAATAAGAGATGTTTTGAGAAGAATAGGAGGGAGTTTTACGGGGGGAAGAAGAGGAATTCACAAGGAAATAATTCTGAGTATTGAAAAATATCTACAAATCACAAACCTACACAAAACTGGGACCATAAAAACGACTCAAAAATAGCATCGTGGGGATTCTTTTTTTTCTCTTCGAGGAACTTTTTTCATTCTTCGTGCTCCATTAAAGCTCCATAATTCATTTTTCCAAGGTATAAAGAATTCGACATAACTCATGATTTATGAGTCTTTCTTGCATTATTGTTGTTGCATCACATTGCTCTCATCTCCTACATGGATTCTAGTACAAAAAAGATGGTTTTTATGACAATTTTTAGTTCTTGAGTTTTTCTTGAGGTGCCACATTTTAGGAGTTAGAGAGAGTTTCAAGAAAATCTAAGACCATATTTGGATTCCTTGAATTTTTTCCTTCAAGTTTGACTAAAATTTTGTGCGAAACGGATAATTATTGATGGAGTTATGGTGCTTCAAAGTAGCAAAAAACTCATGTTCATGGGGCTGCGGGTTACTATTCACAAAATTGAAAAAATTGATTTGGAGAAGAAGGTGTTAACACCGTCGGATGCATTTCCAAGTCAAGGTTTCTTCCATTCATCCAACGCCTCTCACTGCGCCACGCAATCGGCCACATAAGCCTCATGCCACTTTTATTTATTCATGCTATTTCCTCTTATTTCCTCATATTGCAATGTTTCTTTTATATTTTCTGTTTTATATGCTGATTTCAAATAATCATAAAAAATAGGAAAATTAGTCTTTTTGATCCCCATCTTTTTGTGCTGAATCTTTAAGATGTCTAGGATTTAATAAAACTGGAATTATAATTTTACCATTTTTTGACATTTTCTTTGGAGTTTTTACATTTGGGTCGTCATAAAAAGGCCAATGCTGGTGCTATCATTTTGTTGAATTTCTTTAACCTATCAAAACACAATTTAAATGTCAATCCTTTTGCAGGGATCTCATACACACGTTGAGGTATTGTGATATATTTTTGTGGGAATTTTATTGTACCATTTTAATTGGTTTTGGATGCTTTCTTTAACATGCTCCACTTTAATCTTTCCTTTGGTATACATGAGATATCTTGCAATGTTTTCATCTTGTTTGACCATTTATCTTTGGATATTTTTGTGGTATCTCTCACCCCTGGTTTGTGGCTTGATGTAGGGCATTGGAGATTTTTATTTGAATTTTTTAGCACCTTTTGCTATTTTTCTCATATTTTGTATTCGAACTTGTAATTTGGACTTCCGAACGGACTTTATTTTTGTTAAGGCTCCAACGGCCGCTTTGTGTTTGCGTGGTGAATGCCGTGGTTTATATTTCTTATTATAGATAGGCTAGAGGTATTTGAAGACCCCTTAGGTGGCTGTTATTTGTATGTGTAGCTTGCCCAATTATCGACTTGTTTGCATGATAGCACGTTGCGATTCCAAATAGTGGATTACGCGTTTCATTCGGAGTTTTCACTCGATTCTTTGCATATGATCACTTGATATTTTCTTATTCCATCCATGAATGGGCTTGAGGTTGAGATGAACCTTCCTCCCTCCTTTGCATTGCATTTACCATTGCTATATTCATGTTCACTTGTATGCGGTTATTACTTGTATTTCTGTTTCTTCCTTTCGTTTCCTTTCCCGTAGGACTTCCATTCTTCCTTGTTCAAGGGAGGATGTGATAGACATTAGGAGTTAACCCTTGCATGATAACATTAGGGTAGATTTTCTTCCCTTTTAACCCTAGGATTTGTAGAGTGTCATCTCTTCTTCCTTCAAAACAACAGAAAAACATTAATAAAGGTTATAACAGAGATTAATTCATTTCTTCCGTCAAAAGATTTGAACAGACATCAACCTTTTGCAATAAGAAAACCCTTGTTTAAGGTGAGATTTTTCATAAAAAACAACAGATAGACTTGTGTCGTACGTGGCCCGAACTACGTTTGCTCTGATCTTTCATGCTGTATGAAAGTACGTAGGCATAAGATACGATATCCTAGCGAGCAACCTTCGCCTCCTTTCCCGTAGGTAGGCAAACTACGTTGACTCTGATTTCTCATTCCAGACGAGAATACGTAGGCATAAAGTGCGATACTTTACCGAGTCCCTTTCTTTCTTTTTAACCCTTAACCCTTAGTTTAGATAGAATAACAATCCATACCCGAAAACAAGTGTGGATCCCGTCGAGTACGACGGACGTGAGGGGTGCTAATACCTTCCCCTTGCGTAACCGACTCCCGAATCCAGGTTTTGGTTGCGACGACCATACCTTTCCCATGTTGTGCGAGGTTTACTCTGAGCGTTTCCTTTCCCTCCCGTGGGACAAATAACGCACGGTGGCGACTCTTCTGTCAGCCGGCGCCGATTTTCGCAGTAGCGACACAGGCCAGTTCGAATACAAGGATTTATTTTGAGAATTTGTGCTCGTCCCGATGTTTTCAGCTCTCGCTGTTGTTTTTGAGGACATTTCGATGTCCGGTTTTTACCGCTTATTTCGCTATAGTTGCGCATTTGTTTTCTAATCGATTTAATTGGCTTCCTTGCATTTTTAGAATTTTCCCTTTTATTTTCTAGATTTTTAAATAGATTTTAATAGTTTAATTGATTTTTCTAGATATTAAATGAGATTTTTTAAATATTTTCTTATAGATATTAAATAGTTTTTCTAGAATTTTAAATAGATAATTCTTTTTTTTAAATAGTTTTAAATAGATATTTGTTTCTAGACATTAAGTAGTTTTTTAATTGGTTTTTTAATAGGATAGTTCTTTTACTATTTTTTAATAGGGTTAATTAGAGTTTAATAGTTTTAGAATTATTTCATAGAGTAATTAGATTTTAATCATTTTAATTAGTTGCGGTTAATTAGGAGTTAATTGAGTTTTAGTTGCAATTAATTGAGTTTTAGTTTTAATATCAGAATTTAATAGAGTTTTTTGGTCATTAGTTTTAATTGTGGTATTAAATGGAGTCTTAGATTCTTTAATCAGGTTCAGAGTTTAAATAATTCGGTGGGCCATGTGTCTGATTTCTGGAGGCCCAGGTACAAACCTCGCGCCATGTGTCCTATAAAGAGCATCCACGCGTGGCACACTCAGCACTTGTCATACCCCTAATTTGTCCTACCTTTGTACAGCGTCCATTTTGTATATTCACCCACTTGCGCTATTCAAAAAAATTCAAAAAAAATATGTCGTTGCAAGTGCTTGTGAGAATGAGTCAGGATTCAGGTTTATCAGGGCAACTATGTTTTCAGTATGTGTTATAATCCATCTGATGACAACCCGGTCTCGCTTTGACTAAAGTTTGCTTCAAGATTAAGATTATGGTTGCATTATATAAAGAAGTGTATATGTGTAATGGCAATTAGGGTTTATGCTTCAAAATGAGTTTTAGTGACGTTGTCAAAACAAGTTCAAGTTGTTTAGAAAAATCAATTGGCAGGGTATTCAATGCAGACATTTTTGTTGCTCATTTTGGTTTTAATTAAGGTTTCAAGCTTGTCATCAAAACGGTATTTAAGACCGAACTTTGTTTGAATTAAAGGGTGCAAATATTATATGTTAAAGATCTCTAAAAAAGATGACCCAATTACAAGGATGAACAATTGCAAGTGACAAGGCCATTATCATTCAATTATAATATTACAAGGAAAATGAAGTGAGATGTATTGTTACATAACTTTATGCACCTCATCGGTCACATATTTGTTATTAAAAAGAAAAAGAAGAATCCATGGAAATCGACCAACAAAGAGTCCAATATCACTTTCCAAGATGGGTCCCTCAAGCTGCAACCATACGTCCACTTGCACAAAAGCCAGCTAACCTTTAATGCATTATAATTACACAACTGCAGGTAAAGACAAAGAACCTTTGATGAAGTTGTACCATTCTGCACACCCAGTAGACCACCACTCCTCACAAAAGTCTGCTGCAAGGGAACCACGAGACAGTCCACAAAAAAACAACAAACCCGACCCACTGCTATGACTCACTTTCCCACACATAAGGCATATACATGAACTTGTCACAAAATCACAGCTCTGCAATCCTTACCTAGGACCCACCATTTCACCTCAACATCGTACCTGCAAAATGCCAACATACCATAAATTTTCACAAAAAAAAACATCACAAAATGGCACGCCTAAAGAACAAAACCTGCACAACACGACAAACCCGTACATAGCTAGCTGCAATGAAAATGATGTTTCAGCCACAAATCGTACCAGAAGGAATGGAGGAAGACAACAATAAGAGATGTTTTGAGAAGAATAGGAGGGAGTTTTACGGGGGGAAGAAGAGGAATTCACAAGGAAATAATTCTGAGTATTGAAAAATATCTCTACAAATCACAAACCTACACAAAACTGGGACCATAAAAACGGCTCAAAAATAGCATCGTGGGGATTCTTTTTTTTCTCTTCGAGGAACTTTTTTCATTCTTCTTGATCATCAAAAAAACCAAACCCGTTCTTCGTTACGTCTTCACCACAGATAACACCCTTCCACTGTGTCTTCCTTCAAAAAACACCTTCATTCAACAACCAATTTTCCTACTGCTACTCCATTATTTACACCACATATCCTACTCATCACCATCATCGTTTAACAACTTTGAACCGCCTTGTTACCACCTTTGAACAACCATTCACTTCTTATTTTTCTGCAGCATATCATTCCTGCAACCCCACACGTCTAAACTTCCTCCCATGTGCAAGTTTTTTTTGCCAGGAACATTCACTCAAACCCAATCTTATCGGACCATAAATACCACAGCTCCACCCTGTTTCTTCTTCATTTTCACTACTTGATACAACCCTGCAAACTTCAACCAAAAATCCATACAACAACCAAACTTATGTTTCCAAACTTGTACACCACGACCTCGCAAGGATATCAACCATTATCCCATTCGCAGTGGCAACTTGTACGATAATGTTTTGCCAAAATACAAACGGACAAAACTCTTTCTCACAGATGAGTGATGCCTGCACAAGTTCTGCAAGGACCCGCAATGCACTAACGGTTTCAACCAGCTGTTACAACGCAGACAAAACGTACACAGCGCACATACACCAAGCGACTCACACAATAAACCAGTACCTGCATATTGGAACCTGAAAATTCAAAGGTGGTTGTACAACACGGCCAACACATACCACATAACTACAACTCCACAGTCTCTCTTCGATAAATTTTATTCCCTCCTTCCACAAGAGGAACAACCCAAAATCCACCCCATCTCCCACCATTAACAGGTTTTCGTCATTCTCTTTAAACAACCTCAACTCCGAACCTTTCTCTCAAACCCCTTCCTCTGCCGTCACAACCCTCCTCTCTTTAACAACCAATCGTAAACAGAACCACACACAATACCCATCAACTTCAACCTTTTAACTAAAACTCTTCAAAACCCAGCTCTAACTCCACAACCATTCATGCTAACCTCATAAATCTCCACTGAAACAGATCCGAAAACTCCTTCGAAACCCAGCAAAAACTCATCGAACCAAACTTCAAATGAACCCAGCAAACATCTTGCACTACTTCAACTCAAATCAACCACCTGCAAATCAAACCTCATCTCATTCTGTGAAAAAAACACTTGTCTGGTACACCACACAGTTAAACTTTTATTCCCAGCTTTCATACAACACTCACAAATTCCATAGCCTTCCTATTTTCGACACCGTCGTCGACATCAACTTTGAGCATCAATGCGACCACTTTGGAACTAACCTAAATCCTCTTGTTCAACCACCACCAATTCCTTCTTCCAATCAAACCCAGAAAGCTCACCCACCATCCTTCATCATCTACCTTCGACCTCAACTTCAAAACTAACCCAACACACAGAACTTCAACCCATCTTCGCTCAGCCATCATTAAGCTTCCATCACCGCGAGCTCCGGTCGTTTAAACACTCAAACAACCTTCAATCGAACACCCCTCCTCTAAACTCATTTCGCCATTTGTCTTCTAAAACCCATAAACTCCATCCACCGTTAACAATCAACAAAACCCAACAACTCCATTAACAGAATCTTCTCCAAACTTCAAACCGCGGCCCATCCTTCAACCAACAAGAAGCCTTAAACCCACATCCATTAAGCCCGTGAAAAAGAGCAAAAGGTTGAGTTAGAGATGAAGAGAAACTTCGAGAGGTGAACATAAAACAAACCTGGTTGCGTTGATTCGAAATCAAACTAGAAAAGAGGAATTTGAAACCGAACCCAAATCGGATTTGAGCGAGTCAAGAAGGTTAACGCAAGTGGATCGAGCGAATAGAAGGCGAAGGTGATTTGAGGTGTGGCTCAGTTTCCGTCACCGCGTTCATTTGTGGTTTTTTTCTCCTTCTTCATTCAAGAAGCTGCACCGCCGATTGTAATGGGTTGGGTTAAAGCCCATTTTGGCCGCGTCCCATACGTACCTCTTTTCTCTTTTCTTTTCTCATTTTAAATTCTTAAATTTTTGGTATATACATATTTTAGTAGTTAATTTATTATAAAAAACCATTTATTTAAATATTTCAAATAGTTTTATATTTTATATATTTGTTCTTAGAATATTACATGTATATTAACTATTTTTTTTTTGTTATTGGGCATTTGGTTCCATTTCACCTTTTTCCGGTCGATGACGAGACATCCGTAATTCATTACCAGTCAAATTATTGATGAGTAATGTTGGATCTGAGACCACCTCTTTTCTCTCCTCATTACTTGTCCCGACTCGATTCAAAACTTTGTCAAACAATTTTCAAAATCAAATTATCTTTGTATTGAATTAAAAAAGAGGGGATTAAGTGTAGACTTTCTTCCTCTCCGAGTGTTGGGATGCCCACTGTAGTGAGGGTGGTTCCGGCACTCGTCTTTCAATACGAAGACGCTTCCCGTCCATTTTCAAATCTCATCTCCTTAAAATCATTTCTTTGTGTTGAGCTAAAAAGAGGATTGGGTGTAGACCTCTTCTTCTTCGAGCGTAGGGATGCCCACTGTAGTGAGGGTGGTCTCGATGCTCGTCTGTCAATACAAAGACGCTTCCAACATTTCCTCATAAAATCTCGGTCTCGTACTGAGTATACTTTCAGTAATAAATTAATTTCTCTTTGTATCGAATTAAAGAGAGAAGATTGGGTGTAGACCTCTTCTTCTTCAAGTGTTGGGATGCCCACTGTAGTGAGGGTGGTCTCGATACTCGTCTTTCGATATGAGGACGCGACTTTATCCACCATCTCGCTTTCACAACTTCCTTCCGTAATCTTTCTCACCTAAAACCTCGGTCTCGCATCGAGTGCATTTTCAAATCATTTTCACAACAAAAACTTGAATGGTCGTGGAGTGGTTAGGCGTAGGCCTTCTCCTATCCCGAGTGCTGACGTTTACCGTAGGGTTCTCTGTCGCAAAGCACTTACCATTCAAACCAAAAACATCTTTAATAAGAGAATGAAGTTCTCTTTGCATTGAATTAAAGAGAGAGGATTGGGTGTAGACCTCTTCTTCTCCGAGCGTAGGGATGCCCACTGTAGTGAGGGTGGTTTCGACGCTCGTCTTTCAATACGAAGACGCCTCGTTCGCCACACCTTTTTATAACAAAAACTTTGAGATAAAGAATTGGGTACTACCTGTAGGGGTTACTATCCGAGGACCTATCTCGCCCCAAAAACAATCTCAGCCAATCAAACATGATACCTTGCCTCGCATGGCGAAAACCAACCTTTCAAACAGGATATGCTACGTCCGTTCTACCGCAAACAGGTATGCATAAGTATCCAAACGAGCGAGCAGCAAAACACCTAAACTGCTAGAACGCGCACGATAACATCATCCCCGAACACACCGGTTATCCGCACCGTAGGCATGAACTACGTTGCTCTGATTTGTCATGCATAATGGGAATACGTAGGCATAGGATTGCGATATCCTAGCGAGCACCCTTTTCTCTTTTCCACCCTTTCCCAGAAAGGCATGCTACGTCCGTTCTACCGCAAACAGGTAATGCCTAAGTCTCCAACGAGCGAGCAGCAATACACCTAACTGCTAGAATGCGCACGATAGCATCGTCTACCAGAATTTCCCAGCACACCGTAGGCCGAACTACGGCTGCTCTGATTCTTTACTTTCTCAAGTAAAGATACGTAGGCACAAGGGCCACAATCCTTGCCGAGCATATTCCCCTCATATCTGTAGTTCCCCGAACTACGTCGACTCTGACTTTCTCACATCTATTGAGAATACGTAGGCCTAGGACCGCGAAGTCCTACCGAGTCCGTTCTCTCTCTTCTTCCCCCCGTTACCTCTCTTTCCCCGTTTCTAAACCCTTCTCTCTATCTTTTAGAACACTTCTTATAGCATAATGTTTTAGCAAATATAAATTCACACGTCGACAAACAAAAGGTTCCCATCGAGTACGATGGATGCGAGGGGTGCTAATACCTTCCCTTCGCATAACCGGCTTCCGAACCCGTTCATGGTTGCGAGACCATCTTATCCCTTTCTTTCTTAAGGTTTTCTCGATATTTTCCTTTCCCCTCACGGGATAAATAAAGTTCGGTGGCGACTCTTCTGTCTATCTTTTTCGCCTTCCCGTCGTTGCGCGATGCATTTTTTCGAGTAGCGACAGCACTCACCACCTCATTCCCTTCACTAACACATCACCAGCCACTTGTCTCTCTCTCTCTCTCTGCATCACCCCACGTGTCTCACCTCTCGCCACCAACACATGCACGCTGCCACGTGCTCCTCACAGTCCCCTCTCACCGGCCGGCATGCAAACGGCCGGAGGAGGTCGCCGGGAAAATCAAACCCAACCGTAACTACCCACCCGGTAACCCCTAACTGTCGCCAGAACTGCATTTCTCCGCCGAAAATTACATACGCTCACCGGAAACTTCTTCCGTTCTTCATGTTTTTTCCAGATCTTCAAGATTCATCATCATCTTCATAGATCCACCAACATTCCACCGGAAATTTCACAGAACATTCAAGATCCATCAAGATATTCATGATATTTTTCCAGAAACGTTCATAAAAAGTCTCCAGGTTCAAGAACCTTCATCTGTAATCATCAATGACATCTCCAAAAGCAAGTTCCACGATGAATCACAAGATCTTTCAAGATCTTCATCCATAACAACTTTTCCAGACTTTCATCAGAAGATCCTCGCCGCCTTCAATGTTCATCAAGATCCTCCGAAGATCTTCCAACAACCTTCTGGTTTCAATTTTCCAGAGCTCTACCTTCTTCAAGATCTTCATTAGTATCTTCAACGTTCATCAATATCTTCATCCAGATTCTTCATCCAGTCTTCGTCACCAGTTCATCAATCGCCATCTAGATCTTCATTAACCTCAAATCATGAACAACTTCATCATCGTTCATCCAAATCTCCAGATCCTTCAAGAGCCGTTCAGATCCAGCAACAATCTCCTTCAATCTTTCCTCAGAAAATTCAAGAGTTTCAATCAAGATCTTCACGATCTGGATTCACAAACCTCCATATTACTTGCAAGAACTCATAAGTACACGAATCTTCACCAGTTTTCAACGAACAAACTTCTTCAGATCTTCATCGTGTTCTTCGTCCAAGGATTTTCACCGACATTTCATATTCCTCTTCAGTCCAACAACATGCTATCCTCAGAAACATTTGAATCTCCTTTGTTCGCTTAACTTTCGTCTTCAAGATTCCGCAGGTTCAGGTGATGATGATGCTGGAAAGAAACCGCATTGAATTGAGAGGGAAAGAGGTGTTTGGACGGAGTTTTGTTTGGAGAGTAAGATCGGAGAAGGACGAACGGAGACAGGGAGAGATTGAGAGTGGTTGACGGCGGCGGGTGAAGAAGGTGGAATAGAATTAGGGTTTCTGAGTGTGAAGTGGGAGAAGGGAATTGGATTGGGGATTGGGCCTCAAGCCCAACAAGATTTTTGGAGTTACACCCTCCGTTTCCCATTGGACCCCAGTCCACACGTTTTTTTTTGTTGATTGCAGTGGGCCTGAGCCCAATACCACGTTGGCTGGCTACAACCTCCAGTTCTCCAACGCACCCCCCCCTTTTGGCTTTGTTTTTGTTTTTATTTGTATTGTGGGCTTAAGGCCCAGTGGGTTTTTTTTTTACTGCATACACCCAGTTTTGCAGATTGTACCCCCTCCCCTTTGGATTTTCAATTCCCTTTGTATTGGATGAATGCTTGTAATAGTTTAGTCTTATTTTCCTATTTTCTTTTAGGAGATTATTTTTTTAGGGATTATAATTTAGAATATCATGCATTTTTTTTAATATAGATTTAATATAGTTTTTTCAATTTTCTTTATAGAATATTATAGTATTTTAGATAGAAATTTTCTATGCTATTTTCATATGCATTTTCTTTTATTTTCTTTAGAATATTTTTCTAGTAGAATTTAATTGTTAATTTTAGGAGTAGACTTTTATTTCCATTGTTAGTGGATTTTTCTCCTATTTTATCTCCTATTTTTATTTCTTATCCAATTTTATCTCGATTTTATTTTTTGGCTGGCCGTGTGACACGATTCAATTGGAGAATGATTGTCGATATCATTTCTCTATCTTGTCTTTGACACGGACATCAATACGCTACCTTTGAGAGTTCTATTTCTCGTGTAAGTCAAACCATGACGGTCTAAGCGTCACATTGTTCCTGATTCGAGCGTTCTCATCAAGGATCCAGAGAGGAGAAGATTGGAATGGAGCTTGCGCGCATGTCAGGAGCCAACGGAGCCGCTTCGTTCAACATCATCTTATTCAAGTCTTCAGGCAACCGTGAGTGTTGTGAGCTGTATCGTTAGATACGCAGGAAATGACAGTTGAGGAGTTTCTTCTCAATTGTCTAGGATGTCTAGTATGGTACCCTTTGGGTGACATGCGACGCATTCGCTCCTACGTATTAGGTTTGTGCGTGTGTGTCCCGAGTTTCTTCCCGTTTAGGCGTAAGCCTGCGTCCTCGTTGTTCTCGCCCTTGGCGATCGAAACCCTTTTTCTCTCGCGTTCAGGCGATTGAGACCCATTCTCTTGCCCCTGTGCAATTGAGACTCGTTTTCCCCGCCGAACTACGTTTGCTCTGATCTCTCGTTCCAGACGACAGTACGTAGGCATAGGATGCAATATCCTAGCGAGCTCCCTTTTCCATTTTCCCCTTTTTTCTGTAGTTGGCTGAACTACAGCTGCTCTGATTTCTCGTACCAGACGAGAATATGTAGGCATAGGATGCGATATCCTAGCGAGCACACTAACAACTAACTTCATTGTTCTTTCGCTACCGTGCGATCAAGACTTTCCCGCTGACGACTGATGTTTCTTTTCTCTTGCCCGAGCACAATCGAGACCAGACCGTAGTTCTAGAACATGTAGGTTCTCATACCTTTCAAACCCGACATACTACGTCCGTTCTACCGCAAACAGGTAACGCCTAAGTCTCCGTCGAGCGAGCAGCAAACACCTAACTGCTAGAATGCTTACAATAGTATCGTCAATCCTTTCTCTCACCCCTGTGTGATCGAGAACACCCTGTCTAGTCGTAGTTAGCCTGAACTACATAAGCTCTGATCTTTCACACCGTGTGGAAGTACGTAGGCACGAGATGCGATATCTCGGCGAGCCAAATTCCCCCTAGTTTCCCGAACTACGATGACTCTGACTTTCCCATTGCACGAGGGAATACGTAGGCATAGAGTGCGATGCTCTATCGAGTCAGTTTCATTCCGTTTAGCCTTAGAAGCCGTAGATATATTTTTTTCACCCGTAGACAAACCAGCAAGCATGGATCCCATCGAGTACGATGAACGTGAGGGGTGCTAATACCTTCCCCTTGCGTAACCGACTCCCGAACCCAGGCAATGGTTGCGATGACCTTATCTTATACCCTTTCGTTAGGTTTTTCCAGATCGTTTCCTTTCCTGTTCTGAGGGATAAATAACGAAAGGTGGCGACTCTTCTGTTTTGCCGGCACATCGATTTTCGCAGTAGCGACAATATGTGGCGCTTATAAAAGCGCTGCTAAAGGGCTAAAAAAGCGCTGCTAAAAGTGCTGTTGAAGGGAGCCTTTAGCAGCGCTTTTTCCATAAAAAAGTGTTGCCTTTACCTTTAGCAGCGCCACTTT
>OZ012740.1:83850037-83880037 GCA_963859935.3 Lathyrus sativus | reverse complement strand
AGTAGTAGCAACAATATTACCCGATTTTGAAAACATAAACTAGAATTAATATTGTAACATAAGAAGCAACAATAACCCGTAATACATTTTTAACCCAATTACGAAGTAAATCATGCTACAGCGAAAAGTGGCAAGTTAGCATAAATAAACATTGTAAAATAATAAGCATTAAGAATCACAACATAACTATCATTAACATTGTAACATAATAAGCCACAACAACCAGCACTACATTGTTAACGCAAAAAGGAAGTAAATCATATCACGACAAAAAGCATCATGTTAAAAACAATTAATAACAACTATCCACAACAAATCAGAAACCTGTCAACAACAACTAACAACAAATCATGTAAAACATAACAATGGCTTCAATCTTCATGCCAAGTTTAATCGTATAGTTCTCAAGGTCTTCATAGTTCTCAAGGTCTTCATCTTATTTGGAAACAATTACATCCAGATTTATAAGTTCATTTGTAATAGCTTCTATCTTCTTCATCTTTCCAGGGTTAAGATTCTTCAAATGAATCTTCTTATAACTCGTTCCATTAGAAATTTCAACAACAGTATTGTGTTCCCTAACATATTTAACTTCTTTGGCTTTACATTAAACTTAGCATTGAATTCTTTTCAATTTTTTTTTAGATTAAGAAAGTTAGTCAAGTTAAAAACTATGTGTTGCTTGAATTACAAGTTAAAAAAATATAAAATTAGATGTTTTGAAACTTTATTCAAATTAATGATATGGCTTATTCAAATCAATGTTTCAACATAAAATGTGAACTTTGGTGTTGCGTTAGTGAAGCAAATCAATGATTTGTTTGATTCGAATCACATACCCATTTGATGTGGATCGCAATACTGTATGACTCGAATCATGATTAAACAAACTTTTAAAAATCAACTATGATTCTAATAACATAATTGATTTATTTGACTCACTTTTATCATAAAATTATTTGAATCAAACAAGACATTTCATATTTTATCATTTTGATGTAATTCATCTTTCGCCCAATTCAAATCATATTGTATGATCTAACTCGAATCAATTACTTATTTTCTTACATTTTTATGCCTAACATCTAGCACCTATATAAAAACATGTTAAGAAAATGTTGAAAATGAACAGTTGTGTATTATGAAAATAGTCATAAACCATAGCTTATTTAGGTCATGAACAGTTGTGATAGGTAGCATGTTGTTTAATATAACCATTGTGATATAACTGTTGTGCCTACCTATTGTCGCACCTCGAAAATTCATTCGAACATACGACCCTCCCGCAAAAGGCGCGGAAATGCGGTTCGACAGAGTCACCACCGAACTTTATTTTTCCCGGATGAATGGGAGAGGAAAATATCGAGAAAACCTCATAAACGCAGAAGGAACACGACCGTCGCAACCCGATGTTCCTGGGTTCGGGAGTCGGTTACGCGAGGGGAAGGTATTAGCACCCCTCACATTCGTTGTACTCAACGGGAACCTCTTAATTCGAGTTGTGATGGATGTTAGCTAAGCTTAATTCTTTTCTTCTCAATACTAGATAATAAAACGATACTATAAAGGCTCAAGACGCTAAGGGGAAAGGGGATGGTTAGAGGATAGGGTGCTCGCCAAGGATTGGGGCCCTTGTGCCTACGTATGCTCATTCGGACGAGAATGAGAATCATAGCTCTCGTAGTTCGACTACGGGAAAGGATGGGGAAATGGAAGATGGAGGGGATTGTGCTCGCCAAGATCATCGCAATCTTGTGCCTACGTATCTTACATTTAAGAATTAATGAAGAATCAGAGCAGTCGTAGTTCGTGGTAACGACCACGAAAGAAACGGGTTTGAATTGGATTTAAAGTGGGTACGGATGACGACTACTTGAAGCTTAAGAAAGACTTCTCGGACCCAAGTAATCAGGAGAGTGAACCAAAGACTTGGAATTATCTCTTTTTCATCTTGAAGAATAAGATTATGTTTGAAAGGGTAAAGTTGAATTGATGACGGTTACTTGAAGCTTAAGAAATACTTCTCGGACCCAAGTAATCGGGAGAGCGAACCAAAGACTTGGAACTCTCTCTTTTTCATCGCAAAAGAAGGTTGTTTGAATGGGTGAGGTTGATCGGATGACAATTACTTGAAGCTTAAGAAAGGATTCTCGGACCCAAGTAGTTGGGAGAGCAAACCAAAGACTTGGAACCCTCTCTTTTTCATCGTGAAAAGAAGGTTGTTAAAGTTTGAAATGGTGTTTGAGTAATTGGATGATGGTTGAACGTTGTCGAGTTGTTAATGTTATTTAAAGGCGTCAATTGCTCACACACGAATAAGATAACTCGCATCTAAACAACCGAAAGCAAGATCAAAGACTTGGACCTACTCTTTACACCTTGAAAAGAATTGAATAGTTGCTAATTGATTGATAGTTTGTTATGAAAATCCACTTGACGTTGGATCAAGGGCTTGACTTATTATCGCGTGCAAAGCATGTTGGAATGAAAATGGTTTGAAAAACGAGACCGACTTGAATTACGCATCAAGGGTCAAATTGTATGCAATAGGTTGATGGAGAATACGTATGAGCACTCGACTTACGAGGGTTTGAAAATGGCTCGATGACGAATCGAGAATTAGTTTGAAAATAGTTTGATCCGCTCTAGTCCCTATGGGTGCTCCTAGGAGATAAACTAATAATCAAAGAAATGTGAAACATACATCGGAATGGGGAAGGGATACATCTAATTTACACGGGATTGCACGAAATAAAGGGGTCTCATTGTCAGGTAGCCCAAGAGAAAGTCGTGTGTGTGCATTGTGTCCTAAACTACGCCTTGAGCAAAGTCGGGCACAACTGAAAATTAGGGTTCCTACAAATAACCAATGATACAACAGTCTACCAATTTGACTTTTAGGATTTCGATAATTTATTAATGTGTTTTCGATTATGGATAAAAATCGATAAAAATCGAAAATGAAAAGTTTGAAAGAAGTTGGTCTCGGGTTTGTTATTTTTCATCAATAATTTGACAGAAAAACAACTTTGAGGTCTCGTCACCGACCAATAAAATGAAATGAGAAATATGAAAAGGAGAAACAAATTGAGAAAATTTAAGAAATTAAACAAAATCCCATTAACAATTTCTAGAATAAGTTATTAAACATGAAATTCAGAAACCTTAATAAAATCTATATTTTTCATATAAAAAACTAGAAAACAAAGTAATAAAGGGGTATTATTTTTTTTATTTAAAAAAAAACTGATGAGGGGATGTGAGGGAACCACACGGGCCTCACAGCCCATCATCCTACAACCTGTATGCCAAAAAAAGAAGTAGGGACAATGGACAGAAAATGATATGGGCCGTAAAGCCCAATGTAACCACGGTCAAACCTAAACACAATCAACAAACTAATTTTTAAAAAAACAAAGAAAAAGAATCTGAGTTTAGAGAAACAAAGCCATGATGTACACCACAAGCTTCTCAGATAAATCGGAAGGCATGGCCAGCAAGAAAATTCAACAAAACGCATCGAGTAGCAAAAGGGTGATGAATCGCTTCCAACCTTCTCTCGTGTTTGACCTATCGTCCAGTTCATTCAGGTTTGGTTTTGATCTTGGTTGTGAATATTTTCATTTCCATTTTGTCTCTGCTTTATCTCCCATTCTAATTCGTTGATGCTTCTGTTGGGTTGGAGATTGGTATACAGGTTTGATTTGGTTGAAGGTCGTGGTTAGGGATGAAGCTCGGTTTGTGGGTATTTGTTGTTAATAGGTAAAACAAAAATATTGTGAAGAACAAGTTTAAAGTTTTTTTTTGGTGATATTGTAAAAGGGGTAAGTTGAAGAAGGATTTATGGAAGTTTGGCGTTGAGAGAGGTTTGGAGAAGGAAGGGTTTTGAAGAATAGAGAGGGGATGGTGATGGTCGTAGAAGAAGGATTGTGGCAGAAGTTTGGTTTTCGAGAGGGTTGGAGAAGGAAGGAGAAGAGATTAGGTTATTATTGTTTTATTATCCATGATTTAAATGGTTGGGAATGGAGGTTGAAGAAGTGGGAGGAAGGTTGAAAGTGTGCAATTTTCTGAAGGTTGTCAATTTTGAAGAAAGAAGAAAGGGTTTTTTCGCTAATGGTTTGAGAGTGAAGATTGTTTTGAGGTTTATGCGTTTGGGTTTTGCAGAAGATTTGGTTTGATGTGTTGATTGAAGATGGGATTTTCGGTTTTGGTGTTGGGGTGAAGAGAAGAAGATAACAGGATTGGTGAGAGTTTCAATGTTCTTGATGAAGGAGGTATGAGAATAGATTGTGGATTTGAGGATATGAAGGTTGAAGAAGGGTGGTATTGTTGGGTTTGAGAAGAACTAAAGGTTTGGGATTTGAAGAAGAATAAGGAGTTTTTTTAAGTGAAGATGGTTGTGTTGCTGCTGTAAAGAAAATGAAGAAAGAGGTCCCCTTTTCCATCCATTTTGCACTGTTTTAGATGTATAATTTGAGACGTGGTTGTACAAGCGTGCTATTGGTGTTGTACATTGGCACAGGTTATGCCTTTTTGTTTTTGAATTGTGTAGTGTGCTTATGGTATTATACAGAGGTGTAGTTTGTTGGTTGAGGCAGAAAAATGAGTTGAAAAAGTTAAGGTTTTCTCCTCCCTGTTTCATAGTGAAGAAAATGAGGGACCTTTCTAGGCGATGCTCTGCTCGAAATCGTACGAGCCAAAAGAATAGCCCTTGTCAACTTGTGGGCATCCTCCCACTTTATTGCTGCGTGAGGCCTTTCTGTTGTCGTTGGTGCTGCGTATTGTCTGAAACACTGAGGTTTGTTGTGGTACAAGTGCCCATGCGTGATATCTTCTTTCGTCGTTTTCTGCAGCTGTCTCTTTTCTTGCGCAGACCGTGGTTGTGAGCTGATGAATAAACCTGTTGTTCCTTGTTGAAAAATGACTTGTCTGTTGTGGAATGGTATAGGTTGTGGTTTTCATGATGCTTTGAAGGTACAGATTGTGTGTGACTCCTTCCTTGCTTTGTTATTCCAAGTGGTTTGGCGCGTGAAACAACTTAGATGTGGGCAATAGCTGTGTAGAGCTTTGGCAGTTTGTTTTATAGTGATACAAACCAAAATTTTGTTGGTTGTTTAATATCAATTTGTAGCTTTCCTGCTGGTTTTTATTTTTGTATGTAATTCTCACTGTGTTATTGTGGCTAACAAAAGTTATTTTGTTTTCATATTAATTTGTAGATGGTTCTTGGTAATAAGGACATAACTTGTGGAATTGATGTCGCGTGATGATTATGCGGGTATCTGAGCGTGAGCTATGTCTAGTGGATGGAGGCTATCAATTGCTTTACGGAAAGGCAATAATTATGTGGGGCCTGATGTAAAATTTGGAAAGCAAAGAATATTATTTTTCTATGGCAGCAAATTATAATGTTATTAAAACTTGAGCCATGTAAAAAAATATCCAGGCCTTGTGTCTTGAAACCGAGTTAAAAACCATAACTTCATACTATTACAACTTGAACTTTGTGATTGGGCTTTTATCATGCCATGAGTTTTCATGAGTTTTGAGCTAACCTTTTGAAAACTTCTTGTGTAGTGGTATCTTGGGAAAATAAGAATGAGCTTTAAATTCATGACCCCATACATCCTTGTAGAGTTTTCTTCATAATAAAAATGGGATCTTATTTGTAACAAAAGGGCTTATAATCTAATTGAACCTTTTTTATGAATTTGTTGGGCTTTCCCCTTTTGGAACAATGTGATTGGGCTTTGACTTGTACTACGTACACACTCCACGTTTATCCAAATCACGCTTGTGATCAATAATTCCTTTGAACTCGAAACAGGATAATAACATGCTTGAAATCTTGAATAACATTTAAACTTGAGATCCCAGTGTTTAAATTGGTCCTCGAAACAACATATGAATCCATCTAAAATTTGAAATGAATCAGAACCCTGCATTGAAATGAATGCACCACTTAATCAATCCCTGCACAGTTCCGCCTGCATTGATAAACCAAATATTGCACCATGACCAAAATTTGCAATAAAACGTCATCAAAAATGATGCCTTGGCGTATGTACCGCACTGCCCAAAATTCCGTCTGGAGGAAACAAAAGGCCCTTAATGATTCTCAATAATGAAGCCATAGACAACCTGGCATAATCCAATAACCCGATTCATCGTAATCATCTAACGTATAATCCCCAACTGGATCCCTTAAATTCAAGTTTAATAATGCGGGAGCCACATACACATTTTTTTTGTATTTTCAAGATATGATTAGTGGATGAATGTACAGAATGAAAGCTATATACACAGGTAGGAATTTGGGGTATGAAAAATGCCCCTATCTAATTGGCTTGAAACTTGTAAGATGAATTGCTACGACATTCACCTTTTGAGGTTTAAGACAATTAGATATAAAGAAAACCCTAAATTTGTCTGAAAAGAAAGAAAGTGTTTAGGAATTCAAAATGCTGGATAATGTATACTTCTGACTAAGCTATGAAAAAACTAGCAAAATATCGCCATCACCAAAAGGATGATGGGACGAAACACACACGGATACTATCACTTAAAGGATGATAGAGCAAATACTATCGCACAATCTGACACCAATCCAGATGACAGACCCCCCACCAAAAGGATGACGGAGCGAAACTCACACCAAACACTAGCGCATAATCTATCATTAATGACTATGACAGACCCCCCACCAAAAGGATGACAGAGCAAAACTCACACCAAATAATATCGCACAATCTATCATTAATGACTATGAAAGACCCCCCACCAAAAGGATGACGGGGCGAAACTCACGCCAAACAATATCGCACAATCTATCATTAATGACTATGATAGATCCCCCACCAAAAGGATGACGGATCGAAACCCACACGAAACACTATCGCACAATCTGACACCAATTCGAGTGACAGACCCCCCACCAAAAGGATGACGGTGTGAAACCCACACCAAACACTATGGCACAATCTGACACCAATCCAAGTGACAGATCCCCCACCAAAAGGATGACGGAGCGAAACTCACACCAAACACTATCGCACAATCTGACACCAATCCAAGTGACAGACCCCCCACCAAAAGGATGACGGAGCGAAACTCACACCAAACACTATCGCACAATCTGACACCAATCCAAGTGACAGACCCCCCACCAAAAGGATGACGGAGAAAAACTCACACCAAACACTATCGCACAATCTGACACCAATCCAAGTGACAGACCCCCCACCAACAGGATGACGGAGCGAAACTCACACCGGCCACTGCCACCAAAAGCATGATAGGACAAACACACTCGCACAATCTGACACCAATCTAGATGACAGACCCCCCTCCAAAAGGATGATTGAGAGAAACATACACAAACAATATCGCACAATCTGACACCAATCTAGATGACAGATCCCCCACCAAAAGGATGACGGAGCGAAACACACACAAACAATATCGCACAATCTGACACCAATCTAGATGACAGACCCCCACCAAAAGGATGACAGAGCGAAACACACACAAACAAATATTGCACAATCTTACACCAATCCAAATGACAGACCCCCCACCAAAAGGATGACGGAGAAAAACACACACAAACAATATCGCACAATCTGACACCAACCCAGATGACAGACCCCCCACCAAAAGGATGACGGAGCGAAACACACACAAACAATATCGCACATTCTGACACCAATCAAGATGACAGACCCTCCACCAAAAGGATGAGTGAGCGAAACACACACAAACAATATCGCACAATCTGACACCAATCCAGATGACAGACCCCCCCCCCCCCCCACCAAAAGGATGACGGAGCGAAACACACACAAACAATATCGCACAATCTGACACCAATCCAGATGACAGACCCCCCACCAAAAGGATGACGGAGCGAAACACACACAAACAATATCGCACAATCTGACACCAATCCAAGTGACAGACCCCCCACCAAAAGGATGATGGAGCGAAACTCACACCAAACACTATCGCACAATCTGACACCAATCCAAGTGACAGACCCCCCACCAAAAGGATGACGGAGCGAAACTCACACCAAACACTATCGCACAATATGACACCAATCCAAGTGACAGACCCCCCACCAAAAGGATGACGGAGCGAAACTCACACCGGCCACTACCACCAAAAGGATGAAAGGACAAACACTATCGCACAATCTGACATCAATCCAAGTGACAGACCCCCCACCAAATGGATGACGGAGCGAAACTCACACCGGCCACTACCACCAAAAGGATGATAGGACAAACACTATCGCACAATCTGACACCAATCCAAGTGACAGACCCCCCACCAAAAGGATGACGGAGCGAAACATATGCACACCGGTTGCTATCACCAAAAGGATGATAGAACGACACAAAATGTAGGTTACCAACACCAAAAGGATGCAGGCTAGGTTGAACCGACGAAGTTCGACTATCACCGAAAAGATGATAGTAAGGCAATTGACAACAGTTACGCTTGCTGGAAACAACTCATTAGGGAACACCCAAGAGGAAGATTGGGTTGAAATGAATCAGCGGGGACGACCACTGACTTGCCTGGAGGTCATAATTCTGTTGAAATGATTTCATGGTTACGCCCATGAACTCTGAAGAGGATGCCCCTGATTGGGCTGAGTTTGTCTTGATGTCTTGTCTTACTCAATAAAAGGTTGAACAACTTCATGAGGAACGCTCACGGTTTTTCTGAAGATGCCCCTGACTGGGCTGAATCTTGCACTGAAGGTTTTGGGTTTACTCAACAAAAGGTTGAACCACTTCATGGGGAATGCCCACAGTCTTGAATGATATGCCCCTGACTGGGCTGTATGTTGATTTGAAGATCTGATCAACCACGAGGTTGAAGTACGTCATGGAAAACACCCATGGTCTTGAAAAAGATGCCCCTGACTGGGGCGAATCTTGCTTTGAATGTCTTGAACTTCGTGGGGGAACCCACAATATTGCAAAAGATGCCCCTGACTGGGCTTATGATTGCTTTGAAGCTCTTGAATTTCGTGGGAGAAACCCACAGTCTTGTGGAGGATGCCCCTGACTGGGCTGCCGATGGTCTTGGAAATCTTCGGGATTAATCCTGGACCTTGACTTGCATATGTGAATGTTGGATGATAATGACGTTCCATAGCGAATGGAAATGCAAATGCTGAAGCACGGAGATGCAAGAGTTGGGGAAGTATGATATGATTGGGTATGCATATGATGCAAGATGCTTATGATAGCAAATGCAATGCGTATGATGCATATGATTACAGAAGGGTGATTGGAAATGCAGGTGGAGATGCTAGCGTGGTGGACTTTTTTGGTAGTTGCCAATAAGGATTGGACTTTGGGTGGTGGGAGGGCTTGACTTCCTCGACACGCAGTTGGTTAAAGACGCCATGATTGAAGCAAACAAAGACACTCTGGATGCCCCAAGTATGAGTACTTGGTGGTTCGCTGTGAATTTGCTTCAGAGAAGGCTGCAACTCTACTTGATGATCAGGGTAACTTGGTCCTGCCCCAGTCTGAATATGGTAATGATATGCCCCTGCTCGAGCTGTTGAATGATTTGCCCCAGCCTGTGGGCTTTGAAATAATCTTGCCTCGTGTACGCCACTGAAAGTCAAGTTCCTCCCTGATTGCCCCTTGTTGAGATGTCCTTGAATACCTTGCACTGATTTGCAATTAAAACTGTACATTCATAAATGGTAATATTAATGCAAAGTTCAATGTAAGTTTTGAAAAAGTGTGTCATTTATTGAGAGTGTCGTGGTAGTGAGACGAATGGACAATTAGCTCAAACGTTGTACTGATTTTGATTGGTGTGAAAGATATATCAAGAGAAATGACACCAATGTTGATGATTAGAAATCATGTGAGGATTCAGGTTACGCAACCTCACAATAGTATGCTTTCAGAATAAACCTCGCCTCAATTAGGTCTTTCAAGGGTTGTAACGTGGTCTGGTTCGCGGTTATGAAACAAAGGATATTAGGCTCAAAGTATGATTTGTACCCACCCCTTCTTCTTAATGATCTCCAGTCCTACGCTCAGTTAATTCTACACTTGTCTTGAAGGTATAAACTTGATGGTTCAAGGTTTGCTCGACGTGGAAATCACATTATTTTGGTTTTTGATGGATGTCAGTGACCCTTTTGATTTGGGTGGCCACTGAATATTATTTTGTTTTTGTTGAGGATTTCGGGGTCCTCTTTTGTCTTTGTTTTTGATCCCTAACTTTTGCATGGATTGATTTTGCTTGTCAGATCCATCGGGATTGCCTTGATTTTGCCTAAGTCCCCTCTGAGGTGTTTGACTTAGCAGGCTTTTGGTTTTTTTTTTTGGATTTTGTTGGAGGATTGTGATTGCCACGTCATGGGTATTTGATGAACATCCGTCTTCTGGATTTTGCTTTGTTGATTCGAATGCGGGATTGGATTAACTGAACACTACCCTGCCCCAGGTTGAGTGTAAAAGGTTTGAATATCCGAAGGAAACTACTACTTCTAGGCTCGAAGTGGTCTACTAGGGATTAACTCCTTATATCTCCGGTGTTTAGGGGAATTGAAACAATGCATATACATCATTGACGAGATTCTATCTGAAAGCATACGAGTTTGCAGTTATGGGTATCTCGTTTTCATCATCCTCCCTCAAATCATGCTAAACAACAGTGAATAGAGTGGAGTGAATAAATGTGTCGGTGATAAGTGAAAATGAGTGAATACGACATAACTAATTCAAAACATGCATAAACGATACATTAATGAATACCAAAATACGAAATGGCAATTGTTCAAAGCATACAGTACTTAAACAAACAAAGACAAAACGTAAGAAATGCGAAATATGAAATGGCAACATGACGGCCTTCTTCGGGGGATGAACTTTGACTTGACTGGATTCGATCAGACTGATAGCACTATTTGGTTGACAGTATTGGATTGTTGATATCGTTGAGATACTTCCTATCAAAGGTGAGAGCTTCATTGTCAACCAGGTCTTGAATTTTGTGCTTGAAAGACCTGCAGTTCTCAATGTTGTGACCTGGAGCGCCCTTATGAAACTCACAATGAGCATTCGCGTCGTAGTCAGCAGGAAGGACGGTTGGGGGAGCTAGATCTCTCGGAACGACAACCTTCTTCTCCATCAGTTGAGCAAAGATATCTGCATATGTCATTGGTAGACTATCAAATACTCTATCTGGCTTCCACGTTCTCTGTTGATTTCGCCGACGCGGTCGTTGAGCGACTTGCTGTTCTGATCCCTTTATGGTTATGGCAAGGGCTTCGAAGATCTGATCAATCTTTCTATTGAGGGATTCCAACTCCTTCCTGATGGCAACTTGCTCTTGTTGAATCTGCTACATCTTTCGTCTTGTGTTAGCTCTAGTTGCGTACTAGTGTCGAGGAATCAGCTCGATTTACTGGATAGGAAGGAAAGTGAAACATGAGAAACTGATGAAGGAAGGAGAATGCAAGATGCACAGCAAATGAGATGCAATGCAAGTGATATGCAATGCAAGATGCAAGATCCAGGATCACAGGATCACGAATTCAAACAGTTCTGAAATTAGTCGGGTGGACGGTTCAAGGATCACAGTCACTGCTCAAAGAAACCCCCACGGGTAGGATTCTAAAATGGGTAGGTGCCTAGAGTCATGGATATCTTTCAAAGATATTACAGTCATGACAAAGCCTCATCACAACGATAACATCCTCAAAAGAATCTCCTCTAGGTGAGGTTCTCGTATCTTCCATGCGAGAAAGACTCCTCGGAGGCATCAACTACACAACCATCGACACACGGATTCTAGAAAAGGTTCTCAGAGTCATAGATTGAGGTTGAAAATATTACTGTAAGAAAGTAATACATTCAAGGGATCTCATCTGATTGGGGCGTTCGTATTAATTCACAAAGAATTAACACTACCAACCACCATGGATAAAACGGTTTATGGTCCTTGGGATCAACGACTCAAGCTCGAAAACATTATTGTTATGGCAAAGACTCACCACAACAACAACATCTCCAAGGAATCTACTCCAAGCGGGGTTTTCGCTTCAACTCAACGTGAAAGACTCCACGCAAGTCTCCACTACACAACCACCATCCTAATCCTAGGGTTATACTCGGACTCGGGTGTATAGTCATCTCACAAAGTGCCCAAAAGCATATCAACCCCCACAATGCCTCAAGCACAAGTAACCAAGACAAGGATACCAATAAATAAGCGAGAAGAAAATAAAAGCAACAAGCTAACAACTCAAACTAAGATAGGCTCGACTATCTTTTGCATGAAGCAATAGTCCCCAGCAGAGTCGCCAACTGTCGCACCTCGAAAATTCATTCGAACATACGACCCTCGCGCAAAAGGCGCAGAAATGCGGTTCGACAGAGTCGCCACCGAACTTTATTTTTCCCGAATGAACGGGAGAGGAAAATATCGAGAAAACCTCATAAACGCGGAAGGAACACGGCCGTCACAACCTGATGTTCCTGGGTTCAGGAGTCAGTTACGCGAGGGGAAGGTATTAGCACCCCTCGCATCCGTTGTACTCAACGGAAGCCTCTTAATTCGAGTTGTGATGGATGTTAGCTAAGCTTAATTCTTCTCTTCTCAATACTAGATACTAAAACGATACTATAAAGGCTCAAGACGCTAAGGGGAAAGGGGATGGTTAGAGGATAGGGTGCTTGCCAAGGATTGGGGCCCTTGTGCCTACGTATGCTCATTCAGACGAGAATGAGAATCAGAGCTCTCGTAGTTCGACTACGGGAAAGGATGGGGGAAATGGAAGATGAAGGGGATTGTGCTCGCCAAGATCATCGCAATCTTGTGCCTACGTATCTTACATTCAAGAATGAATGAAGAATCAGAGCAGTCGTAGTTCGTGGTAACGACCATGAAAGAAACGGGTTTGAATTGGATTTAAAGTGGGTACGGATGACGACTACTTGAAGCTTAAGAAAGACTTCTCGGACCCAAGTAATTGGGAGAGTGAACCAAAGACTTGGAACTATCTCTTTTTCATCTTGAAGAATAAGATTATGTTTGAAAGGGTAAAGTTGAATTGATGACGATTACTTGAAGCTTAAGAAAAACTTCTCGGACCCAAGTAATTGGGAGAGCGAACCAAAGACTTGGAACTCTCTCTTTTTCATTGCAAAAGAAGGTTGTTTGAATGGGTGAGGTTGATCGGATGACGACTACTTGAAGCTTAAGAAAGGCTTCTCGGACCCAAGTAGTTGGGAGAGCGAACCAAAGACTTGGAACCCTCTCTTTTTCAACGTGAAAAGAAGGTTGTTAAAGTTTGAAATGGTGTTTGAGTAATTGGATGATGGTTGAACGTTGTCGAGTTGTTAATGTTATTTAAAGGCGTCAATTGCTCACACACAAATAAGATAACTCGCATCTAAACAACCGAAAGCAAGATCAAAGACTTGAACCTACTATTTACACCTTGAAAAGAATTGAATAGTTGCTAATTGATTGATAATTTGTTATGAAAATCCACTTGACGTTGGATCAAGGGTTTGACTTATTATCGCGTGCAAAGCGTGTTGGAATGAAAATGGTTTGAAAAACGAGACCGACTTGAATTACGCATCAAGGGTCAAATTGTGTGCAATAGGTTGATGGAGAATGCGTATGAGCACTCGACTTACGAGGGTTGAAAATGGCTCGATGTTGAATTGAGAATTAGTTTGAAAATAGTTTGATCTGCTCTAGTCCCTATGGGTGCTCCTAGGAGATAAACTAATAATCAAAGAAATGCGAAACATACATCGGAATGGGGAAGGAATACATGTAATTTACACAGGATTGCACGAAATAAAGGGGTCTCATTGTCAGGTAGCCCAAGAGAAAGCCGTGTCTGTGCATTGTGTCCTAAACTACGCCTGAGCAAAGTCGGGCACAACTCAAAATTAGGGTTCCTGCAAATAACCAATGATACAACAGTCTACCAATTTGACTTTTAGGATTTCGATAATTTATTAATGTGTTTTCGATTATGGATAAAAATCGATAAAAATCGAAAATGAAAAGTTTGAAAGAAGTTGGTCTCGGGTTTGTTATTTTTCATCAATAATTTGACAGAAAAACAACTTTGAGGTCTCGTCATCGACCAATAAAATGAAATGAGAAATATGAAAAGGAGAAACAAATTGAGAAAATTTAAGAAATTAAAAAAAATCCCATTAACAATTTCTAGAATAAGTTATTAAACATGAAATTCAGAAACCTTAGTAAAATCTATATTTTTCATATAAAAAACTAGAAAACAAAGTAATAAAGGGGTATTATTTTTTTTATTTAAAAAAAACTGATGGGGGGATGTGAGGGAACCACACGGGCCTCACAGCCCATCATCCTACAACCTGTATGCCAAAAAAAGAAGTAGGGACAATGGACAGAAAATGATATGGGTCGTAAAGCCCAATGTAACCACGGTCAAACCTAAACACAATCAACAAACTAATTTTAAAAAAAAACAAAGAAAAAGAATCTGAGTTTAGAGAAACAAAGCCACGGTGTACACCACAAGTCTCTCAGATAAATCGGAAGGCATGGCCAGCAAGAAAATTCAACAAAACGCATCGAGTAGCAAATGGGTGATGAATCGCTTCCAACCTTCTCTCGTGTTCGACCTATCGTCCAGTTCATTCAGGTTTGGTTTTTATCTTGGTTGTGAATCTTTTCATTTCCATTTTGTCTCTGCTTTATCTCCCATTCTAATTCGGTGATGCTTCTGTTGGGTTGGAGATTGGTATACGGGTTTGATTTGGTTGAAGGTCGTGGTTGGGATGAAGCTTGGTTTGTGGGCATTTATTGTTAATAGGTAAAAAAAAATATTGTGAAGAACAGGTTTGAAGTTTTTTTTTGGTGATATTGTAAAAGGGGTAAGTTGAAGAAGGATTTATGGAAGTTTGGCGTTGAGAGAGGTTTGGATAAGGAAGGGTTTTGAAGAACAGAGAGGGGATGGTGATGGTCGCACAAGAAGGATTGCGGCGAAAGTTTGATTTTCGAGAGGGTTGGAGAAGGAAGGAGAAGAGATTAGGTTATTGTTGTTTTATTATCCATGAGTTAAATGGTTGGGAATGGAGGTTGAAGAAGTGCGAGGAAGGTTGAAAGTGTGGAATTTCCTGAAGGTTGTCAATTTTGAAGAAAGAAGAAAGGGTTTTTTCGCTAATTGGTTTGAGAGTGAAGATTGTTTTGAGGTTTATGCGTTTGGGTTTTGCAGAAGGTTTGGTTTGATGTGTTGATTGAAGATGGGATTTTTGGTTTTGGTGTTGGGGTGAAGAGAAGAAGATAACAAGATTGGTGAGGGTTTCAATGTTGTTGATGAACGAGGTACGAGAATAGATTGTGGATTTGAGGATATGAAGGTTGAAGAAGGGTGGTATTATTGGGTTTGAGAAGAACTAAAGGTTTGGGATTTGATGAAGAATCAGGTGTTTTTTTAAGTGAAGATGGTTGTGTTGCTCCTTTAAAGAAAATGAAGAAAGAGGTCCCCTTTTCCATCCGTTTTGCACCGTTTTAGATGTATAATTTGAGACGTGCTTGTACAAGCGTGCTGTTGGTGTTGTGCATTGGCACAGGTTATGCCTTTTTGTTTTTGAATTGTGTAGTGTGCTTATGGTATTATACAGAGGTGTGGTTTGTTTGGGTTGAGGTAGAAAAATGAGTTGAAAAAGTTAAGGTTTTATCCTCCCTTTTTCATAGTGAATAAAATGAGGGACCTTTCTAGGCGATGCTCTGCTCGAAATCGTACGAGCCAAAAGAATAGCCCTTGTCAACTTGTGGGCATCCTCCCACTTTATTGCTGCGTGAGGCCTTTCTGTTGCCGTTGATGCTGCGTATTGTCTGAAACACTGAGGTTTGTTGTGGTACAAGTGCCCATGCGTGATATCTTCTTTCGTTGTTTTCTGCAGCTGTCTCTTTTCTTGCGCAGAGACCGTGGTTGTGGGTTGCTGAATAAAGTTGTTGTTCCTTGTTGCAAAATGACTTGTCTGTTGTGGAATGGTATAGGTTGTGGTTTTCATGATGCTTTGAAGGTACAGATTGTGTGTGACTCCTTCCTTGCTTTGTTATTCCAAGTGGTTTGGCGCGTGAAACAACTTAGATGTGGGCAATAGCTGTGTAGAGCTTTGGCAGTTTGTTTTATAGTGATACAAACCACAATTTTGTTGGTTGTTTAATATCAATTTGTAGCTTTCCTGCTGGTTTTTATTTTTGTATGTAATTCTCACTGTGTTATTGTGGCTAACAAAAGTTATTTTGTTTTCATATTGATTTGCAGATGGTTCTTGGTAATAAGGACATAACTTGTGGAATTGATGGTCGCGTGATGATTATGCGGGTATCTGAGCGTGAGCTATGTCTAGTGGATGGAGGCTATCAATTGCTTTACGGAAAGGCAATAATTATGTGGGGGCCTGATGTAAAAATTTGGAAAGCAAAGAATATTATTTTTCTATGGCAGCAAATTATAATGTTATTAAAACTTGAGCCATGTAAAAAAATATCCAGGCCTTGTATCTTGAAACCGAGTTAAAAACCATAACTTCATACTATTACAACTTGAACTTTGTGATTGGGCTTTTATCATGCCATGAGTTTTCATGAGTTTTGAGCTATACCTTTTGAAAAACTTGTGTGTCAGTGGTATCTTGGGAAAATAAGAATGAGCTTTAAATTCATGACCCCATACATCCTTGTAGAGTTTTCTTCATAATAAAAATGGGCTCTTATTTGTAACAAAAGGGCTTATAATCTAATTGAACCTTTTTTATGAATTTGTTGGGCTTTCCCCTTTTGGAACAATGTGATTGGGCTTTGACTTGTACTACGTACACACTCCACGTTTATTCAAATCACGCTTGTGATCAATAATTCCTTTGAACTCGAAACAGGATAATAGCATGCTTGAAACCTTGAATAACATTTAAACTTGAGATCCCAGTGTTTAAATCGAGTCCCTCGAAAACAACATATGAATCCATATAAAATTTGAAATGAATGCACCACTTAATCAATCCCTGCACAGTTCCGCCTGCATTGATAAACCAAATATTGCACCATGACCAAAATTTGCAACAAAACGTCATCAAAAATGATGCCTTGGCGTATGTACCCGCACTGCCCAAAATTCCGTCTGGAGGAAAAAAATGGCCCTTAATGATTCTCAATCATGAAGCCATAGACAACCTGGCATAATCCAATAACCTGATTCATCATAATCATCTAATGCATAAGCCCCAACTGGATCCCTTGAATTCAAGTTTAATAATGCGGGAGCCACATACACATTTTTTTTGTATTTTCAAGATATGATTAGTGGATGAATGTACAGAATGAAAGCTATATACACAGGTAGGACAAATTTGGGGTATGACACCTATCACTACGGTTATATTAAACAACTGTTATGATATATATATATATATATATATATATATATATATATATATATATATATATATATATATATATATATATATATATATATATATATATATATATATATATATATACATACACACACGCACGCACATATATGACAGAGATTTGAAACCTAGTAGTAGCAACAATATTACCCGGTTTTGAAAACATAAACTAGAATTAATATTGTAACATAAGACGCAACAATAACCCGTAATACATTTTTAACCCAATTACGAAGTAAACCATGCTACAACAAAAAGCGGCAAGTTAGCATAAATAAACATTGTAACATAATAAGCATTAACAACCATAACATAACTAGCATTAACATTGTAACATAATAAGCCACAACAACCAACAGTACATTGTTAACCCAAAAAGGAAGTAAATTATGTCACGACAAAAAGCATCATGTTAACAAAAATTAATAACAACTACTCTTAACAAATCAAAAACTTGTCAACAACATAAACTAGCAACAAATCATGTAAAACATAACAATGTCTTCAATCTTCATGCCAAGTTGAATTCGTATAGTTCTCAAGGTCTTCATAGTTCTCAAGGTCTTCATCTGATTTGGAATCAATTACATCCAGATTTATAAGTTCATTTGTAATAGCTTCTATCTTCTTCATCTTTTCAGGGTTAAGATTCTTCAAATGAATCTTCTTATAGATCGTTTCATTAAAATTTTCAACATCAGTATTGTGTTCCCTAACATATTCAGCTTCTTTGGCTTTACATTCAACTTAGCATTGAATTCTTTGCAATTTGTTTTTAATTTAAGAAAGTTAGTCAAGTTAAAAATTATGTGTTGCTTGAATTACAAGTTAAAAAAAATATAACATTTGTGTTTTCAAACTTTATTCAAATTAAGGATATGGCTTATTCAAATCAATGATTCAACCTGAAATGTGAACATTGTCGTTGCGTTAGTGACTCAAATTAATGATGTGTCTGATTCGAATAACATACCCATTTGATGTGAATCGAAATACTGTATGACTCGAATCACGATTAAATAAACTTTTAAAAATCAACTATGATTCTAATAACATAATTGGTTTATTCGACTCACATGTATCAAAACATTATTTAAATCAAACAAGACATTTTCATATTTTATCACTTCGATATAAGTCATTCTTTAGCCCAATTCAAATCATATTGTACGATCTAACTCAAATTAATTACTTAATTTCTCACATTTTTCTGCCTAATCTCTAACACCTATAAAAAAACATGTTAAAAAAATGTTGAAAATGAACAGTTGTGTATTATAAAAATAATCATAAACCATAACTTATTTAGGTCATGAACGGTTGTGAGAGGTAGTGTATTGTTTAATATAACCATTGTGATATTACCGTTGTGCCTACCTATCACAAAGGTTATATTAAACAACCGTTGTGATATAAATATATATATCATAGGTTCAAAACCTAGCAGTAGCAACAATATTATCCTGTTTTGAAAACATAAACTAGAATTAATATTGTAACATAACAAGCAACAATAACCTGTAGTACATTGTTAACCCAATTACGAAGTAAATCATGCTACAACAAAAAGCGGCATGTTATCAGAAATAAACATTGTAACATAATAAGCATTAACAACCACAACATAACTAGCATTAACATTGTAACTTAATAACCAACAACCAGCAGTACATTGTTAACCCAAAAAGGAAGTAAATCATGTCACGATAAAAAGTATCATGTTACAAACAACTAATTACAACTACGCACAACAAATCAATAACTTGTCAACAACAACAACTAACAACGAAACATGTAAAACATAACAAGTTCTTCAATCTTCATACCAAGTTGAATTCGTACAGTTCTCAAGGTCTTCATAGTTTTCAAGGTCTTCGTTTGATTTGGAATCAATTACATCCAAATTTATAAGTTCATTTGTAATAGCTTCTATCTTCTTCAATTTTTCAGGGTTAATATTCTTTAAATGAATCTTCTTATAGCTCGTTCCATTAGAAGTTTTAGCAACAATATTGTGTTCCCTAACATATTCAGCTTCTTTGGCTTTACAATCAACTTAGCATTGAATTCTTTGCAGTTTGTTTTTAGCTTAAGAAAGTTAGTCAAGATAAAAATTATGTATTGCTTGAATTACAAGTTTAAAAAAATATAAAATTAGATGTTTTGAAACTTTATTCAAATTAAGGATATGGCTTATTCAAATCAATGATTCAACCTAAAATGTGAACTTTTGCGTTGCGTTGGTTACTCAAATCAATGATGTGTTGGATTCAAATTACATAGCCATTTGATGTGATTTGCAATACTGTAAGACACGAATCATGATTAAACAAACTTTTAAAATCAACTAGGATTCAAATAACATAATTTCTTTATTCGACTCACATGTATCAAAACATTATTTGAATCAAACAAGACACTTTCATATTTTATTACTTTGATATAAGTCATTCTTTCGCCCAACTCAAATCATATTGTATGATCTAACTCGAATCAATTACTTATTTTCTCACCTTTTTGTGCCTAACCTCTAGCACCTGTAAAAAAACATGTTAAGAAAATGTTGAAAATGAACTGTTGTGTATTATGAAAATAATCATAAACCATAGAATATTTAGGTCATGAACAGTTGTGATAGGTAGCATGTTGTTTAATATAATCATTGTGATATAGCCTTTGTGCCTACCTATCACAACGGTTATATTAAACAACCGTTGTGCCTACCTATCACAACGGTTATATTAAACAACTGTTGTGATATATATATATATATATATATATATATATATATATATATATATATATATATATATATATATATATATATATATATATATATATATATATATATATATATATATATATATATATATATATATATATATATATATATATATATATATATATATATATATATATATATATATATATATATATATATATATATATCATTTCGAATAGTCCTCGATTAAATTTGATTTTTTGACCGAAACAAGTATAAACGAGAGGCGTCCAAAACAGAAGCGGCGGAAACCACGACCTAAGAATCAGATTTTGAGCCGATTTTTTGCATGGGACTCCCTCATAACATTTAAAAGGGATCTGGAAAGTTTCGTAGCATTTCGAACAGTTCTAGATTTAGTTTGATTTTCGACTGAAACTAGTATAAATGCGTCGGATCTTCCAAAACGGAAGCGGCGGAAACCCCGGCCTAAGAACTGAATTTTGAGCCGATATTTTGCATGGACCTCCCACATAACATATAGAAGGGATCTGCAAAGTTTCTTCCGTGTATATATATATATATATATATATATATATATATATATATATATATATATATATATATATATATATATATATATATATATATATATATATATATATATATATATATATATATATATATATATATATATATATATATATATATTTATATATATATATATATATATATATATATATATATATATATATATATATATATATATATATATATATATATATCATAAATTCGAAACCTAGAAGTAGCAATAATATTACCCGGTTTTGAAAACATAAACTAGAATTAATATTGTAACATAAGAAGCAACAATAACCCGTAGTACATTTTTAACCCAATTACGAAGTAAACCATGCTACAACAAAAAGCGGCATGTTAGCAGAAATAAACATTGTAACATAATAAGCATTAATAACCACAACATAACTAGCATTAACATTGTAACATAATAAGCCACAACAACAACAGTACATTGTTAACTCAAAAAGGAAAAAATCATGCCACGACAAAAAGCATCATGTTAACAACAATTTAAAACAACAACCCACAACAAATCAAAAACATGTCAACAACAACAACTAACAACAAATCATGTAAAACATAACAATGTCTTCAATCTTCATGCCAAGTTGAATTGGTACAGTTCTCAAGGTCTTCATAGTTCTCAGGTCTTTATCTGATCTGAAATCAATAACATTCAGATTTATAAGTTCATTTGTAATAGCTTCTATCTTCTTCATCTCTTTAGGGTTAAGATTCTTCAAATGAATCTTCTTATAGCTCGTTCCATTAGAAATTTCAACAACAGTATTGTGTTCCCTAACATATTCAGCTTCTTTGGCTTTAAATTCAACTTAGCTTTGAGCTCTTTGCAACTTTTTTTTAGTTTAAGAATATTAGTCAAGTTAAAAAATATGTGTTGGTTGACTTACAAGTTAAAAAATATAAAATTAGATGTTTTGAAACTTTATTTAAATTAATGATATGGCTTATTCAAATCAATGATTCAACCTAAAATGTGAACTTTGGTGTTGCGTTAGTGTTGCGGTGAGAATCGTGATATCAAGCTATTGATTAACTTGAATCTTTTATTCTTAAATTCACAACCGGACTTTAATTTATCCAAAGGAAAGGTCTAATGAAAGAAAGAACCTTTTGCGCGATGTAACAACAACGCTAAGAGATTCGGGGATCGGGGGTTGGTTATACATAGGGTAGGTGTTTCACATCCTAAGCATCTGTAGTACTCTACAAGAACCTTTTGTTTGTTTGTATGCTAAGTTTCCTAATTGTTTGCTATGGATTGGGATTGGGTAAAAGGTGTAGGTTAAGACCTAAAGATAGTTTCTAAGTTTGCTCGCAAAGACATCGAGTCCTCTGCCTACGCACGGTTAATCGAACACAATCCAGATGCAGTCAAAGATTACGTAGTCCGAGCATTTATGGCCACGGATACAGGAAAGTTGCATTTTTTTCCATGTAATACTAGCAATGGGTTAGATTTCGCTATAATTTCATTTATTATAATTATTCGTTTTTAAATGTTCTCTGTAACATTTCCATTTAGAATTTTGTCTTATTTTACAATGGACACTTGTTGTTGGTCACGATTAATCCGATAAAAGAAATTGTGTATCATTTGGATTCATTGGATGGGGATCAAACAAAATATCCTGATATGAAGAAGATGGTTGATACATAAGTGATGAGATTGTTCTGAATAATTCATGTATATCTTTATTTATCATGTGAGATTGCTATAAATATTCGTTTATACTATGTTTAGAGCTATACAAATATTTCGATCACAAAGACAAGCAAGAGTACCAAAGAGTAAGGCTAACAACATTAGTTGGATCAGAGTGCAGGTATATTTTCACAATTTTGATTATTATAGTGATGTTGTTTACTAAAACTAGTTAAACTATATATCCTGATATGTATTTGTATTTTTTTTTCATGTGTAGTGTCCTCGTCAGCCCAATGGTATTGATTGCGGCTATTTTGTATTGAGGTTTATGAAGGAAATTATTCATTCGGGCCAAATAGAGATTCCAAACATGGTATGGATTTATAAGTTATATGATTTATTTTGATATTTAACTGGTATTTCGTCTAAGTAATTAGTTTTAACTAAATCATGCATGTTATTTTATATTATGTAGTACTTTGATGAATTCAAGTGTGACACTTACTCGGAAAAAAATTGGAAGAAATTAAGGAGGAATGGTATCAATACATTCTTGAGATGAGAATTGTATAAGGTATATTGTCTTTATGTCTTTTGATCGGAGATTTGTGTTGTTGTGATGTTCTGTACATACTACTGGATAATTATAGTTCTAGAAGTCGTATATAGTTTTGGAATTTGTTGATGTACTTTTAGATCGAAGTCGTATTGTGTTGTTGTGAGGATCCGTACTTATGGAATTTTTGATTATATGTATAGTGAATATTGTGACATTATCGGTTTTGGAATATATTTTATAAGTATGGATCGTTTCTGTTAAATGATAATATACATATAAGGCCTATGTGTTGAAATAAAGGATCGTGTTGAATTATAATAATTGTAAGAAGATTATGTATAAGGCCTAAGTAGTGTTGAAATAAAGGTTTGTGTTAAATATAATTGTTATAAGCAGGTTTGTGTGATAAATTATAAAGAATTGTGCAACAGTATAAAACAAAAAACACTTCATAAAAATATGCACAAAACACAACGCTTTTGGGAGAAAAACTAATGATGTGAGAAAAGACAACACTTTTAAAGGAAAAGTGCTGCTAAAGATAGGGAAAAGAGAGGGCTTTTAAAAAACGCTGTTATAGGTGTGGTAAAGAGAGCGCTTTTGAAAGCGCTGCTAAAATGGGGGAAAAGCGCGGCTAAAGGTCTTAGGAAATGGACTTTAGAGAGTGTTTTTAAAAGCGCTACTAAAAAGGGGGAGGAAAGCGCTGCTAAAGACAAAAAAAAGCGCTGCTAAAAAGGGGACCTATAGCAACACGTTTTCTCCAAAAAAAGCGTTGTCTTTACCTATAGCAGCGCCACTTTAGGCAGCGCTTTTAAGCGCTTCTATAAGTCTTTTTTGACATAGTGGGCGATGCCCTATCGAGTCTGTTATTTCCTTTCCATCCCCGTCTAGCAGTAGCTTTTAGATAACTTTCACCCATAGATTAGATAACAAGCGTGGATCTCGTTGAGTACAACGGACGTAAGGGGTGCTCATACCTTCCCCTTGCGTAACTGACTCCCAAACCCAAGATTTGGTTGCGATGACCTTGTCTTCTCCTTTCTTCAGGTTTTCTTCGATTGTTTCATTTCCCTCTCTTTGGGATAAATAACGTTCGGCGGCGACTCCTCTGTTTGTTTCCGCCTGCCCTTTTTGCAGCGTGCGACAATATGCGACTCGATGATACCGTCCAAAGTACACATTTTTAACTATATATGTTTTGGCATCATTAAAATAAGTATAAACAAGTATTGAAACACTTTGCCCTCACATAGAAGTCACTCATTTTTCTTCTTCACAAAGTCCACAACCTTGTTCATCACCAAAACATTATCGTGCAACTATCTTTGCCAAGAAAAGCATACTGAGATTTAGAGATCAGCTTATTCATCACCTTTTTAAGTCTTTTAGATAACAGTTTATCCAAAACCATATATAGACTAATGATTATACTAATAGGTTTGAATTCGTCAAGCGCTTTAAGGATTGTTAACTTTAGGAATCAAAGCCAAAAACAAAGCAGTAATTGCATTAGGAACTATGGCACTTACATGTAATTCATTGACCATTTCCTCTCTTACTAAATTCAGCACTACTTAAAGAAACTAAGACTGAAGTCGTCTAGAATGGGGATCTTGTCACTAGCCCTAGACCAAACCATTTCCTTAATCTCTTCCTCTGAAAAGAAGATTTCCAAAGAAGCACTTTTCTAGTAGGATAACCGGTTGAATATTACCCCTTCTAGTAAAGACCTCCTTGGAATAAGCTCTTCGAAAGAATTCTCGAAATGCAATTTTATTTCTCTCGACGTCAAGGTTAAGAAACCTAAAAAAAACATCCTTCTTTCACATCAACAACCTCACTTTCAAAAACTTCATCTTTTCTCTTTAAGCACAAACACAGTTTTTCCCCTAATAATCGTGGACTTCCAAATATCTGAAACAAAAGAAGAGATTTGGCGGTGCTCTAACCAAGCCTCAAAATACTTAAAAGGCTTGGGACCCCAGTTAGTGATGTTACCTTTGATCCAAAAAGTCCCTTAATTTTTTGCCTTCTTTCTCAATGTTCCAGACCTTAACCAACAATTCAGACAATAAAAATTTATCCAATCTACTAGCTACACTTCGATCTGACTTTATGCAAGTGAATTTCCTTACAAATAAAGGAACATCCATTATATTTATATCACCAATGAACAAAGAAAACTTATCTAGTTCACTTTTATTGGCAGTTTCCCTTTGACCTTTTCTCTCTTCCTTAGATTTATTTAATCACGTTGAAATCACAACTTCTTTAATTGGTTCTAAAGTTATATCTTCTTATGTACCTTGCAAGAAGAATCAACATTCACCAAACAAATAGATTTACTTCCACCGAAAGTTTATCTTGACGAAGCCTTCACCTTTAGGATATGTTTGGTTCAAATGAGAGGGAGGGGAGGGATTTTAATGAAGAGAAGGGGAGAGGAGGGGAGGTGAAGGATTTTTTTAATCAGATAAGTGTTTGGTTCAAAAGAGAGGAGGGAGGGGAAGGGAGGGATTTTAATTAAAAATGTGTTTGGTTCAGAAGGGGAGGGGAAGGGTTTTATTAATAATTTACATTTTTATCCTTATAATCTTATATAAGTCATATGATATTAAAATTTAAAAAATTTAGGCGTATTTTTGTTGGTAATAAAATTTCTAATATTTAGTGATTAGAAAAGTATTTATTTGTCACATAAAGTTAAAAAATTGAGTACAATTAATTCAACTTATAACTTTCCAACTTAAATTAAACTATATGCCAATAACATCGTTTAAATTGTGATGAATCATATAACAAAACAAATATATAAAATAACTTATAATTAAATATTAATGGTTCAAAATATTTAATAAAATGAATAAACAAAAATAAATAAAATGAATGGTTTACAATTTAATATAAAAGAAAATATGATAGAATACATAACAAAATTAAAAAACATGTTAAAAAAACAAGTTAAGAAAATGTTGAAGATGAACAATTGTGCATTACGAAAATAATCATAATCCATACTTTTAAAAATGTATAAAATATTTAGTGTTCTTTTTCACAACTTCTATTTAATATATATATATATATATATATATATATATATATATATATATATATATATATATATATATATATATATATATATATATATATATATATATATATATATATATATATATATATATATATATATATATATATATATATATATATATATATATATATAAAAGTTTAATGTTGATTAAGTTATATCTGTTTAGAAGTTGTGTAACTTTCCTTACAATATTCAATCATCTTCAATTTTGAAGCAAGAAACCTCACTACTCTACTCTAAAGATTGAGTTTTAATGATAGTTACTCATTACTCAACTCTAAAGATTTAGTTTTAAAGATGGTTAGGAATTTAATGTTTTTGTGTATTAAATTAATATTGGGAAAATGATAGCTAGGAATTTAATATTTTTTTGTGTATTAAATTAAAGATTGGGAAAAATACACTAACATCCCCTCAACTCTATTTATATACACTAACATCCCCTCAACTCTATCTATATGCAACTAACACCCCCTTCTATTTTCAAATAAAATAGAACTTCTCTAAACAACATAAAAAACAAATGAATGGAAAATCATGCAGGAACATACCTTGAGTTAGCTTCAGCCATACCATTCATTCATTTCTAATCCTTATTAAGAAAATACAGAGAGAAAATAATAGTAAGTTTTTATTCTTAAGCTTCTTCTTTTTCTTAATAACATTAAGATTCAGATGAGATGATACGAGAACGCGTATTGCTTAGGTTCTGATTGATATTGGTTTAAAATCCTAGTCTTCGGACTAGGGACCCTACCAGTTGGATATTCACATTGTTTCTGGTTATATTTTTTCATTATTTCAGTTTGGAACTATCTTTGGTTGTCTTTTGTTTGATAGATCTTTGTTTTTTTAGTGGCTTTTAAGGATAGCGGTATGTGGTGGTTCATTATGGCAGAAAAAGTTTCTGAATGGAAAGAGGTGAAAAATAAGAAGAAAAATGTTGCGGTTCCTAGGGGATCCTTATGGACTGACAGGCGAGGTAAAGTTGTGGGTAGAGATGTAGTGGTTTGTTGGTGCAAAGATAGAATAAATGATGAAAATAGGGAAATATTCTATTAAAGAGAATGACGGCAGAAGAAACAGGATTAAGAGTTACAATGATTGTCACCCTATTTATAAGCTAAAACTAGGGTTACTAGAATAATATAAAATACTAAAATACCCTCTAACAAACTTATGGGCTTAAGAAAATAATATAATAAAATATGAATTATTACTAATACCATCCCTTAATTCATATTCCATCAAAACTTGTAACACCAATTCCATCCCTTAATCTGAGAAATTGATCAGTCTTGATAGCTTTCGTCAGAACATCTGCCAACTGCTTCTGAGTGCTGCAGTGTACAACTTCTAACACTCCACTCTGAACTTGATGTCTCAGAAAATGATATTTGGTCTCAATATGCTTGCTTCTCCCATGCAGCACTGGGTTTCTAGCAAGGTTGATTGCAGACTTGTTGTCAATCATCAACTTCAGAGGTTTGTCTACCTTAATCTTCAGATCCTGCAACAGATTCAGAATCCACACAGCTTGGCATGCAGTAACAGCACCTGCAATGTATTCAGCTTCACAGGTTGACAACGCCACAACAGGTTGCTTCTTGGAACACCAAGAAATGGGACCTCCCAGAAATTTGAACAAGTACCCAGATGTACTTCTTCTGTCAACTCTGTCTCCACACCAATCAGAGTCTGAATAACTCAGAAGTTCTGACTCATTATTTCCTCCAGAGGGAAATAACACTCCATACTTCAGAGTTCCTTTGATATACCTCAGAATCCTGACAGCAGCTTGGTAATGGGACCACTTAGGTTTACTCATGAACCTACTAACCATCCCAACTGAGTAGCAAATATCAGGTCTGGTATTGCACAAATACCTCAGAGAACCAACCAACTGTTTGAAGGTTGTAGCATCCACATCCTTTCCTTCAGAGTCTGAATCCAGTTTCTGATTTGTATCAGAAGGTGTGACAGCCATCTTACAATTCTTCAGATCAAATCTCTTCAGAAGTTCTAATTCATACTTGAGCTGATGCAAAATGATACCTTTCTCAGAATATCTGAACTCCATCCCTAGAAAGTATGTCATTTTGCCTAGATCAGTCATTTCAAATTCATTCATTAGAACCTTCTTGAACTTGGTTATCTCCTGTTCAGAACTTCCAGTCAGCAGTATATCATCAACATATAAACATACCAGAGTCATATTGCCTTCAGAAATATGCTGAACATAGACACCGTACTCCATCTCACATTTCTGAAAGCCTTGCTTCTTGAAAAATGAATCAATCTTCTGATTCCAAGCTCTGGGCGCTTGTTTCAATCCATATAGAGCTTTGTATAATCTGTACACCATCCCTTCCTGATTCTTTTTCACAAATCCAAGAGGTTGTGACACGTAAACTTCTTCTTCTAATGGACCGTTCAGAAATGCAGATTTTACATCTAAATGCATCAGAGGCCAATTCCTGTTAGCAGCTATTGCAATCACCATTCTGATTGTTTCATGTCTTGCTACAGGTGCAAACACTTCAGAATAATCCAGCCCAGGTTTCTGTAGAAATCCTCTGGCTACCAACCTTGCTTTATGTTTGCCAATTGAACCATCTGGCTTTAACTTCTGCTTGAAAACCCATCTGACGCTGATGGCTTTCTTGTCTTTTGGAAGTTCTGTCAGCTTCCAAGTCTTGTTTCTCTCTATAGCATCAAGTTCTTCTTTCATGGCCTTCAGCCAGAGCTTCTGCTTAAGAGCCTCTTCTGTACTTATGGGTTCAGAGTCTACTAACATGGCACACTGAATAACTTCTCCTTCAGAGTCTACTTCAGTGTCTTGCAGCATGTCAAATTCTGCAAATTTTCTGGGAACGCTTCTGATTCTTTGTGGTCTCTGAACTTGTTCAGAGTCTTGAGCTTCAGAGTTTCTAGCTTCAGATGATCGACCTCCAGAGCTTTGACCATCTTCAGAGTCTGGCATATTTCCAGAGTCTGAATTGCCACCAAGATCTGGATTGCCATCAGAGTCTGAGTCATCAGAGTCTGGGTCATCAGAGTCACCTTCATCTTCTGAGTCTTCTCCAGAGTCAGAATCACTATCAGAGTCAGAATCAACGTCAGAGTTTACTTCAACTTCAGAAATTCTTAACTCTGACCTTTCTTCAGAAGTTCTAACATCAGAATCAGATTGAGACTTATCCCAATTCCAAACTTCTGATTCCTTCACAATCACATCTCTGCTGAATTCAATTTTGTTGGTTTCTGGACAATAGAGCTTGTATGCACCTGTACTGTGGTACCCTATCAGAATCATCACTTTGCTTCTATCATCCAGCTTCTGTCTTCTGGCTTCTGGAACATGTTTATAGCAAACAGAACCAAACACCTTTAGATGACTAACACTTTGCTTGTCTCCAGTCCACTTCTGCATAGGAACTATTTTCTTCAACTTCTTCGTAGGACATCTGTTGAGTACATACGTTGCAGTGGCAACAGCTTCTCCCCAGAGCTTCTGAGGAAGCTTCTTCTCCTTTAGCATGCTTCTCACCATATCAAGCAGAGTGCGGTTTCTTCTTTCAGCAAGACCATTGTGTTGAGGGGTATAAGGAGCAGTAACCTCATGCTCAATTCCATTCTCCTCACAGAACTTCTGGAACTCTTTGGAGTTATACTCACCTCCACCATCAGTTCTAAGAATCTTCAACTTCTGACCACTCTGATTCTCAGCCTTCATTCTGAACTTCTTGAATTCATCAAACACCTCGTGTTTGAACTTAATAAGGGATACCCATGTCATTCTTGTGAATTCATCAACAAACAACACAAAGTATTTATTCCCTCCAATTGATGCTACTGGAAATGGACCACACACATCAGAGTGTACAACTCCCAAGGCATGTT
>OZ012740.1:83808980-83849537 GCA_963859935.3 Lathyrus sativus | reverse complement strand
TCAACAAGTTCTGTCTTCAGAAGATCAATCTCAGATTCAAGATTGCTTTTCAGCTTCTTGTATTTGAGTTTGATATTGTTATAACTTTTAAGAACTTCTGTTAAAACTTTTATAAGTTCTTCTTTGGTAAGTTTAGCCATTACCTCTTCTGCGTCATCATCAGATTCAGAATCTGATTCATATCCTGAGGTTCCTTCCTCTTGATCCTCTGTGTTGGCCATCAGTGCAACATTAGCACATTCTTCTTCTGATTCAGAAGATGATTCAGATTCATCTGAGTCATCCCATGTTGCCATCAGAACCTTCTTCTTTTTGTTAAACTTCTTCTTGGGTTTTTCTTTTTGAAGCTTGGGGCAATCATTCTTGTAATGCCCAGGTTCTTTGCACTCATAGCACACAACTTATTTCTTGCCAGATCTTTTGTGCCCAGAAGATTCCTTTCTATGATCAGATCTTCTGAAGTTGTTGAACTTCTTTCCCTTGTGCTTCCAGAGTCTGTTTATCCTTCTGGACAGCATGGATAATTCATCTTCTTCTTCTTCATAAGATTCTTCAGAGCTTTCTTCAATAACCTGCAAAGCTTTAGCAGATTTGTTAGATTTTAAGGCAACAGATTTACCTTTTTATTTCTTCTGAGGTTCATCTTCCTCAAGCTCAATTTCATGGCTCCTCAGTGAGCTGATGAGTTCTTCTAAGGAGATCTTGTTCAGATCTTTAGCCATCTTCAAGGCAGTCACCATTAGTCCTCCATCTGGTAGGTAGACTTATGATGATTTTCTTTACATGATCTGATGTAGAGTATCCCTTGTCCAGAACTTTTAGCCCAGCTGTGAGGATCTGAAATCTGGAGAACATGGCTTCAACAGATTCAGAGTCTTCCATCTTGAAGGCCTCATACTTCTGGATCAGAGCCAGAGCTTTTGTCTCCTTGACTTGAGAGTTTCCCTCATGAGTCATTTTTAAGGATTCAAACATATCAAAAGCAGTTTCCCTGTTTGTAATTTTTCATACTCAGTATAGGAAATTGCATTCAATAATATAGTTCTGGCTTTGTGATGATTTCTAAAATCTTTTTTCTGAGCATCTGTCATAGATTTTCTGTCTATCTTCTTGCCATTCCCATCTGTGGGATGGACATATCCATCTATGACTAGATCCCATAGATCAGCATTATATCCTAGGAAAAAACTCTCAATTCTGTCTTTCCAGTAATCGAATTTCTCCCCATCAAACATAGGGGGTTTGGTGTTGATCCTGTCCCTTTCTTCATATATATTGTTAATGTTGGATATTGTATTATCAGCCATTGTAACAAATAAATATATATCAAAGTATTTCTCTCTGGATCTTTACTGTGACTGTTAAGTGGTAGCACACACAAAACCAGAGCTCTGATGCCAACTGAAGGTGAGATAATACTTAGAAGGGGGTTGAATAAGTATGAAAGATTAAAACTTAGAAATAAAAACACGAATTATTTTTATCCTGGTTCGTTGAACTCAACTACTCCAGTCCACCCTTCCTAGAGTGATTTGCCTTTCTCAACAAGGACTTAATCCACTATTTAATCAAACAGATTACAATAGTAACACCTAAGAACAACTGTTCTTAGTCTTCTCAAGAGCTACTGATTCCAACTGAATCCTCTTAAGTAAATCCTTTACAATCAATGTAAATCTAATACAAGAGTATGAATGCTTCAAAAAGCTTTTATCACAACAGTGATATTTCTCTTAAGTTTAAGTACAAATAATTCTAAGAATAATATGAAAGAATGAGAGCTTTGAATGTTATGATTTCTTTTTAGCAAATGTCTAACTGAAGAATTTGGTGGAGTCTTCCTTTTATAGGCAGCTGATCTAAGGAAGCTGAACGTTGAGAAGAGTGTCCCAAAAAGGTCTGAGCCTTTTTGTCTTCACATCAAGTGACCTTTCCTAGAAGTAGAAAGCACAGAAAAATCCTTTTTGTCTGTGTTCTTGTGTCTAGCACAAATGAGGAAAGTGACGTTTGATTTACTCCAACGGATATAATCTTTGAATATTTCTTCTTTAGTTTTCAGCAAGTTCATCAGAATCTGATTGAGTCAGAGTCTTCTAATGATGTTCAGAACTTTGCTGTATCAGAGTCTTCTGCAGCATGTGTGCTTTCAGCGTGTTGATCATCAGAGCATATTTGACACAGAACTTCAATACTTGGCAGCTTAGTACTTTCAGAAACTTCTGTAGAAACTATGCTTTGAGAAACTATGACAATATTCTTCTTAGCTTCAGATGCTTCTGACTAGCTTCAGATGCTTCTGCTTGCTTCAGATTCTTCTGGAGCTTCTGCTTCAGAATCTTCTGGAGCTTCTTGCTTCAGATCCTTCTGGAGACTACGCTCAGGATCTTCTGTGAACAGCAATCAGAATCTTCTAAAGAATGCATCTGGCGCTTCAGAGTCAAGATAACTTCTTGTATACAATTCAGATTTGCTTCTGGAGAGTTAATTTCATTTCAATCTGCAGTAAAACTCTCAAGCAAATTTTAGAGTATATAATTCTTAAATACAAAATTTCCTAACAGTTATCATCAAAACAAAGAGATATTATTAAGAACCAATCTGTGTTCTAACACAAGCTACCTCATCTTTTCCTTTACCAAGCTTCAACAAGCACCTCCAAGGGAGAATCATTCAACAAGGTCAGGTTGGAATGTTAAGAAGCTCAATGACAACCAAGGGAAGTCACTGAGAACTTAACATTATGAGAGACTGGCATCCTCAAAGTTCTACTCTTAAAGCATGCCATTCATCCCTCCAAAGGAGAGATGTGACTTCTTTAAAAGGACTTTATGTCATTGGATTGAATGGAGATGAACAATATACTCCATGTTTGAAGAAACAAGTATAACTACTCTGATGCTCTTCCTAAAACCCTAGTTTCCCTAAGCTCCTGACAAGCATCCACAAGATGAGAGAATCTTCACATCCAAGCTCCTTCAAGCTCTCCAAAGCACCTTCAATTGGTCTTCATCTTCATCCAAGCTCAAAAGCACCACCACCCTAGTCTAAGGGGAACTATTGAATTAAACTAGTCAAGTTAGTTCATCAGAAACACTAGAAGTTAATCTTAAAGCTAATTCTACCTAAAATACCAAAAGGGATTGTAAAATCCTAAAAACTTACTAAGGGTTCCTAAACCTCTTATGAATCATTCCATACAAAAACCAGGGGGTAAATCAATCATTTGGACCTAAAACTATGCCCTAAACCTAAGGGTACTATCCTAAAACCCTAATTCTACAACACCTAAAGTTCAATGCTCAAACTAGCCTAAACTTCTCTCACAAAAATATGAGAAAATTACTATGGGGACATGCATATCTAAGCTATCTAGCCCAAAAAGAATCACCTCAAAAATCAACACCAATCATTCACAATAAAATCAGCAAAATGGCATACCAAACATATCAAAATAAAAAACCATTAAAAATACAAAAATGAAAATAAAATATAAAATGCATGAATTAAAGAAATTTTAATCCTATTAAATTCTACACATTCTAAGGAGTCAAGGGGAAAAAACCTGGATTAAAAAGACTAATTTTCCTAATTATTATGGATTTATTTCTAAACTATATGAAAAATGTAAAATAAAAGAAAATATGATGGAAAATAATAAAAGCGCGTGTCAGATAGCAATTTACTTCAGTTATAATCCAGACATGGGCCCAATTGGGGGTGTTGGTAGAAAGCGAGTCTAAGCCCAAACCAAACTAAAAAAACAATCAGAAAAGGAAATGAAAAATGGAAAAATCGTGTGGCAAATAGCAACTAAATCACGTTGTGTTTCTCATTGGGCCCCAAACGGAGGTGCAATCAGCAAGCCAGTCCATAAGCCCACCCCACTCAGTTTTAATGAAATGGGGCGTTTCATCTAAGCTCAACCCTTCAGGAAATGAAATGCAATTGTGGCCGTGATTGGGGTTCTCAGTCAAGGTCAAAGTGTGATCTAAGGGCCCTGGGTCATCGTCCCCAAAGGTTTGAAAAATGGAGGGGGAAGCTCAGACGGTGGCCTGAGCTTTGCGCCACCGTCTTCTCCGGCGAAGGCATCCCAAAACCTCATCAACCAAGCCAACTAAATACCCTATTCCACTCGAAATTTCGTCCTGATCATGACTATGACCTCCATTTCCATTGATTCTAACCCTAACTCAAAACCCGATAGAAGTTGCAGAGAAATCACCCAATCTCGATCGTTGCAATTCTTAAAATTAAAGACCCTAGCATGAACTACATTCTTCAGGCTTCAATTCTAACTATCTAGCCATGCTTAAAACCTCAAGAATCTCAAGATGTTCCCTTCAACAGAATTCTGATTACCACCTAAAGTGTCACAAATGACTCAATTTTTGTGCCTAAATCCATCTAATCATCATGACTAACCTCTCCATACATCAAATGCTAATCAATTCACTACAAATTGGAGCAAAAAATGAAAGTTGCAAACCTGGTTTAATGTGATGAACAAATGGTGATTCTCCTTGATTCAGCCCTCAATCTTCTCCAGATTCATTCAAGAACCACTCCTAAAGCTTCTGAAACAACTGATTTGCACTGAATTCTCCTTAATCCTCAAAACCGATTCTTGATGCAATGGTGAAATTTTCAAATGCTCTCTTTCGATTCTCTCCAATGCTGGCCTAAAAAATGATCTGAATCCAATGCATATGTTATATAGAGTTGATTAGAACTCTCTAGAAAGTTCTGTAACAACCTGAATGAGAAATTGAAAATCTCATCCCCTTTGAAAATCTCATATGCAACAGTCATGCATTGCCCTGTTCTAGCTCACTATCTGGCTTGAATTTCTCTCCTCATGATATTTTGAAGTGAATAGGATGTGCAATTCCCTTGTTTTTGATCCCATGGCCATGTATTGATGTGTTACTTCCTTCTTAAGTAACAAAAAGGAACCACATGCAAATGACCTCAAATCCAAAATATGGTAATTTCATCATCTTTAAAATGTCTTTTCTGATCAATTTGGTATATAACATTGCTTGGTTTGGCCATAAATTCAAGAAATCCCATTTTTGCCTTTTAAATGACTTTAATTTCTTCATTTCAAAGCCATTTCAAACCAACTTCTCCTATGAGCCAATTCAAAGCCTCCTCGATGCATGGTCAAGGTTAAAACCCTATTTTGAGCAACTTTATAGTTGAACAATTTTCCATTTGAGGCCCCTACGTTGGAGATTTTGACCCATGATCACAAATGACCTATAATCACCAATACCCAAAATACCCCTGGATTGCCAAGATCATAAATTGAGTTCTATAAATCCACTTGAGGACTTCTAGTACTCTATGGAAATCTAAGATCAAGATCTACAACTCTCATTTTGGCCAAGAATCCATTTGAAAACTCCTTGAAGGGCAAAAGTTGCTTGGAAGTCAAGTGACTTTCACAGATAAATTTCATAGTCCTCTGATGACCTGTAATTTGCAAGGACCATAACTTGAGTTCTATAAATCTTATTGAGGACTTCTAGTACTCAAATTAAAGGTATTGAGATTCTCTACAAGTTTCATGTTGGCCAAAGATCCATTGGAAACTTTTATTTTGACTTATGTGGCTTTGAAGTTAGGCACTAAACAGGGGATTTTACACTAAAACCCTAATTTAGCAACTTCTCACATTCTTGATCTTTCTTTGCTTAACCTTGGCACAACACCACACATGTATCAACATACCAATTCATGAATCCCATGACCTCAAGGTAGGCTTTGATGCTCTCCAACTACTCAATTGAATTAGGGTTGACCCAGATGAAACCCTAGTTGACTGCACCTCAACTGTGGCTCTCATACTTGAATCAATGACTTGCCTCAGCTTCAATAAGGCCCTCTAGACGTCCCATGAGATCCATACACACCTCACATTCACATCCCACTGATGATTCTCAATATTCCTCAGGATAGGAGCAAAACCCACATGTAGGCACTCAAACTTCTCAAGACTTCAAATCCCTTCTTGAAGGCTTGGATGACTTTCACACTTGGATAAAACCTCTTGCTAGGCTCTTCTCTTGATAGACACCCTTGATCCCTTGTTGGAGGCATGTTATGCTATGATATTCCAATGATTGAACTATGTACATGATTTAACTATGCAAATGAAATGCAATGAAACATAAATCAGGCAAGAAAAGGTTGAGCAAATTTTGGGGTGCAACACCAGCGTACCAAAGGGAATTGGATTTGCACAAGATCAGGTACAACTGATGCTAGAAAAATACCCTGTCTGAACTCAAAGGTTTTTGGTTAAAGGGTCAAGGGATAGTAACGCGACTTCCCGACATTCGTCTTGCACTTGCGAGGTTGACCAAACCTGCCTAAGCAGCTCTGAGTAGCTCTGGGGATGTGGGGAGGAACAATTCCTTTGCTTCCGAATTTGCCCCAGCCTGTGGGATCTCTGCAGGGATATTCCTTGAAAAGAAATCTGAAATCTCATGCCCTGATGGCTTGATATGCACTGACTAAACATCTTGAACCTCGAAGAGGTGCTTCACATTAATTGCCCCACGGATAAGGAATAACTTCTGCGCTCTTGGGGTGGCACGCCACAGTCTTACAATGACTTTGCCCCTGATTGACTGATCTGTGGGGAAAGTGCTTCTTGGCTGCGAGAGATTCACCGAATCTCGACTTGACTGCTTTAGATTAATTAACTTCTGGATGGCCGAGTCCCATGATCATCATTTGATATAACTTGCCCTAGTTCGATGGAGTATTCAAGCAATCTGCATTCTATCCTGATCAGACTTTACTGTGGAAACTTTCCTACTGTCAAGCGCTTACTCGCAAGTAAAACAAGTTGTCCTGCATAAAAGATATATTAAATGCAATGCATATGACAGTTTTGAAATCCAATCTGTTCACTGGAAAAAAGTTGTGACATAAAGTGAATAAATCATTTATCAACATGTCAACATTAATACAACGCTGTAAGAGGAATCCTTTTAGGAGTCAGTTTCGATGCGATCTTTAGCGAAGTATGCTTTCGAAACAAACCTACTTCAATTAGGACTTTTTCAGGTTGTAACTTGGACAGGTTCACGGTTTACAAGGAAAGGATAAAGGCTCAAATTTTATTTTAACCCACCTGTTCTCCTTGATGTTCTCCAATCCTACATTAAGCTAATTCGACACTAGTGCTCACCTTTCAAAGGTTAAGGACAGAAGTGATGGTTCGGGAAACCACAAGTTTTCGGAGTGAGAGTCACTCACTTTTCGTCTTCTGGTGCCTGAATCACGCGACTTGTTTTTCATCATCAATTTTTAATTCCCTAACTTTTGCCTGGACTGGCTCTTTTGAGCTTCTTTTGATTTCAACGTCCAGCGGGATGCCTTAATTTTTGCCTAAGTCGCTTGTTTTCAAGTTTCGACTTAGCGGGCTTTGTTCTCTCTTTTTTCCTTTCTTTTCTTCTTCTTTTTTTTTTGAACAAATCGTGTGACACCGGCTTGTCTGGCTCTTTGGGGAATAACGTGATTGTTTCAATACTTATCGGCAAGTTTTAACCATTGAGGTTTTTTAGGCATGACCTATACAGGTGCGATTGATCCTCGAACGGGAACAACTCCTATTGCAATTTGGATATTTGGCCGAATTAGCTGACACCTACCCTGCCCCAGGTTAAGATTGAAGGTTTTTCGTTTTCAGAAAGAAACTCCTACTACTAGGCTCAAAGGGGTTAACAAGGGATTATCATCCTTAAATCTCCGGTGTTTGGGAATTTGAAACAATGCCTGTACATCATCAGCAGGTTTTATTTCAAAAGCATACTTTCGGAAGCTTGCACGTCTTTGAACTTCGTCATCCTCCCCAGATTCCGCTTAAACAAACATATGACATCTGTAAAAAGCAATTAGTGAACAAGAATGGATTAAATCAAAACATGCACATTCATTTCATTAATATCAATCAACGGAAACAACAAGTTTTACAAATGAGATTGCACTTTAGACAGGAAAGACATTACAAACATAAAGAAATAACAGGATAAAACGAAAATTGCCAGCTTCTAGGAACTGGGCTTTCACACTGATTAGCTGCTTAGGTAGATGCGACCCTTGAAGTCTCCAAACTCAATCAGATGAGTGATGTAGCATAGGCACTGGACGCAGAGAAGCATTCCTTCTTTTCAGATTGTTGCGAGGCCCATTCTGATTCTGGCGACAGTAATCCTGCTGCGATGACACAAAAGGTCGTGGACTCTGAACAACAGAAACATCCGGTGGCTGGGTTTGAATTCTTGAGGACTCTTCCTTTTCAAGCGCTTTCATCCTTAAGCTTGATCCAGGAACAGGTAGCAACTGTGGGCAGGGGGATTCTGACACTAAAGATTGTAGGATGTACTCTTGACCTACTGCAACTTTAGGAATGGGAATAGGAGTATCCATCTCTTTTTCACGACAGGGAGCAAACTCGCCTGATACCTTTATGCCGCTCGGTGTAAATTCAATTGTCTTCGAATCAATCAGGTCCTAAGCCTTATGCTTAAAAGCTTTACAGTTCGCGACGTCGTGCCCCTGTCCCCCAAAGTGGAAATCACAATAAGCATTGATGTCAAAGCCCGGTGGTGGTTGGCCAGTAAGTGGAGCCAAAGTCCGAGGCTTAACCAACTGAAGTTGGAGCAAGAGTTGCACCAGTTGAGCATAATCCATGGGGATCTGATCAAAGATCCTATCTTGAGATTTTATCCTTTGACCATATCTTTTAATCCTGGGATTCTCCTGAGAAACGAAACGCAGCTGATGACCCGGGAATTTTGGAACCTCCGGTTGCACAGAAGATTTCTAACACACATTTCGCTCTGGCATAGGTTCCACAGATAGAAGTGGAACAAGCATCTTTGCGGCAGCCTCAGGCATTTGAGCACCTTCTTTTCTGAGCACGTTTCTTATCACTTCTATGATTAAGCCCACCTGAGTTTTCAACTGCTGGTTCTCCTCTCTGAGCGTATTTTGATTCAAGCGCAACGCTTGCATGTCCGCAATGAACTGCCCCATCTGGCCCTGGACTTTCTTCAACTCTGCTTGTACTTTCTCCATAACTTTGCGGGAATTCCTGCGATCTATATGATTGTATAACCTGCAACAAACTAATGGAGTACATGAAGTCAAATTAACAGCTTCGAGGTACCTGTTACACAAAAATAATATGCAAGATGCAAACAATCATGCAACAGGGAAATATCTGAATAGCACCAAACCAACAAGAAACCCAAGATCCAAACAGGGATAACCATCACACATATATCACACCATCCAGGAGTAACTGAATACAAACAGAGCGACCTCGACCAACAAGCCTGGCGATGGTCAGCATACAATAATGAACGAATTCTACACAGGGATACAACCCTCAACTGAATCTTCAGTCTGATACTCTTCTAAACAAATGCTCTCAGTGAACTCCTCCAAAACATGAGCTGATACACCCGCTTGGATAGATAAGAGAGGATCATTGATTTGAACACCCTGAGACGTGACTGAGATCATGTTGGAATCCAACAACGCTTGAACCTGGCTCCTAAGCACCTTACAATCTTCCTTCGAATGCCCATGTGCCCCAGCATGGTACTCACAGTGGGCGTTGACATTGAAGCCTGGCGGATATGGCGGAATCTCTGGATTAATCTTCTTCGGTACTATCAAACTACCTCTGATCAAATTCGGCAACAACTGACTGTACAATACCGGCAACTGAGTAAAATGCCTTTCTGGTTTCCTAGGTCTTCGTCTGGCATGCTGACGCGGTTGATGACGGTAAGACTACTGACTCTGGCGAGAAACAGATACCTGATACACAGACCCAACAGACTGCTGACTCCGGACACTCGAGGTATCTAAAAACTGAACTTGAGATATATGAGATTCTGAAAGAACATCACTTCCTCTTTCCCATTCTTCCTGAGAACTCACAACTGACTCATTCTCCTCAACTGAGATATAGGGGATGTTTCGAATATTTCCGCTTTTGATTCCACTCTCGACACGTTCACCCATTATCACCAAGTCAGCAAAGTTTGACATTCCACCGCTGATCAACTTGTCAAAGTAATGGCCTTTCAAGGTACTCAAGAATATGTCAATAAACTCTTTGTCCTGAAGTGGAGGTTGAACATGAGCAACTAACTCTCTCCATCTCTACACATATCCTCTGAAGGATTCATTGTCCGCCTGAGATGATTCTTGCAACTGCACGCGACTAGGAGCCATGTTGAGATTGTAATCGTATTGCTTCACAAATGCATGGGTTAGATCTAACCATGATCGGATACAACCATTCTCCAACTGCATATACTAACTCAACGATACTCCGCTCAGACTGGCCTGAAAATAGGGAATCATAAGCTGATCATTATGAACATGTGAGGTCATTCTCCTATAAAACATTACCAGATGCTGCTTCGGACAACTATCTCCTTTGAACTTCTCAAAATTCGGCATTTTAAACTTCGGCGACATCACAAGACCTGGTACCAGACACATGCTCGCAGCACTCAAATTAAGAGTATCTAGACTCATCAGGGCATCCAGCTTTTCTTCCAACAATTGACATTTTCCCATAAATTCAACAGTCTGCGGGTTTTCAACATTAGCCTTGGGAACAGTCCTCTGAGAATCTGGCACAGGGAAAGTGAAACTCTAATATTCTGTATCATGGAGAGAAGAAGAATCTCTATCTCTGGCAATGGGATGCTCTTCAACAGGAATCGACACAGGATGAGCTTGAGCAACATTGTTCATTGGAGTCTTTTGAATACCGGCCTCTCCTCTGGTCATAGCTGACATGGCTTCCATGAGTTGACACAACTGATTCTTCATTAATTCAAACTCTGCCTTGTAACAACCAAATTCTGCTATCCTAAGTCCATGATTCTTCCAGAAGCTAGCTCAAATCCAATACGAATGTCGGGAAACCAACTGACGAAGCAGACAAAAGATGGGCAAGCTCCCTGTTCCGGCTGAGGATGGATATGCAAAAATGAAATGCAAATGCAAACAATGCTAAATGCAAAATGCTAATGCAACACACAAGGGATCAAGACTACTGTGCTGTAGACTGAGAAAGATCAGAGCCCTGCTTCAGCAAGAACATATCACTGCTCTGGTAGAAACCAGCTGATACCAATAATCCAGATTCAAACTGTAGAGATAACCGGGTAATCTGAAGGTAAACGTTTCTTGCACAACCCCAGTCCCACTCACAAGTATGGACCTATTCGCTGATAAGGTATGGCATCCTATGCGTTTGTCAGCGTTACAGACTTTCAAGAAATGATGATACGTTCACCATTTCTGGTTTGGCATCATTATCTCATGAAGAGGCCTCACTTAGCTGACTCACAAATGATCGGTTCCCAGAGTCGACAACCCTCAGATCCAAAATTCCTTCGAGCCCAAAGGGCCAGAAAGAAAATTGTCAAAGAGAATCTCGTCTGAGCGCGAATTTCATGGTGAACTAGTATGAGCAAAGCAAGCACATCCACCACTAATTTCCACTACTAAAGCTAGGTGTATACTCAAGCCTGGGTCTGGCTTATCACTCATCAGAACTTCTGAATCCCACAGCACAACAAAAATGATATATGATGCGGAAAATAAATGCGGGAAAGTAAAACACGAAAGTAAATAAAGCACATTAGTACCACACCCAAAGATAAACAGACAAGCGCTAGGATCGACTCGCATAGGGGATATTCCTATCCCCAGCAGAGTCGCCAGCTGTCGCTACTGCGAAAAACAACCGGCGAAAAAATAGAAGAGTCGCCACTTTCGTTATTTATCCCAAAGAGAGGGAAAGGAAACGATCAGAAAAACCTGACGGAAAAGGGAAAGACAAGGTCATCGCAACCATGTCTGGATTCAGGATTCAGTTACGCAAGGGGAAGGTATTAGCACCCCTCACGTCCGTCGTACTCGACGGGATCCATGAATGGTTGTCTATCTAAAAGGGCGTGTTGAAACTATCTAGCTAAAGGCTCAGGGACCAAAAAAAAAGAGAAGTGACTCGGCAGAGCATCGCCGCTCTGTGCCTACGTACTCCCTCGTGCAATGGGAAAGTCAGAGTCAACGTAGTTTGCCTAACTACGGGTAAAGAAAGGGGGAAGGTTGCTCGCCAAGACATCGCTTCTTGTGCCTACGTACTTTCGGGCTAAAAGGACCACAGGTTGGTTCAAAACTTTTTTAGGCCCGAGTAGGGTTAACAAGTAGTTCTAGCAGTTGGTGTATGCAGCTCGACCATTGGAGACTTAGGTGTTACCGTTTGCGGTAGAACTAAGAGTTAACGTCACTCTTTTATCTGAAAATATTTTCCTGATTAAAATCCCGAAGGATGAAAAAGGTTTGAAGTGTTTTTGTGTTTTTTAGAGAAGAAGTGTTTTGAACTTGATTTGTAACTCATGTCGCACTAGAGACTATGACCTAAGAGCGAATGCGTTGTATATCACCCAAAGGGTGTACACTAAACACTCTAGGTCATTGAGAGGAGGCCCCTCAATCACAATTTCTCAAGTAGCTTAAGGCTCGTAGCGTGCCACACTTGTCATTCTTTATTAGATGTTTTATGAGTGTTTGAAGATGAGAAGAGAAGAAAGGACACTAATGGGAGACTAATCAATCCTAAAAGTTGTCATGCAAAGTGGAATTAAAGTTGAGTTTAAAAGGGAGCTACCTAATGTTATCATGCATGTTTATAACCCTAATGTCTATCATAACCTCTCTTGAACAAGAGAGATTAGAAACCCTAAGGGAAGAAAGACAAAAGAAAGAAGAAGAAACAACAAAAGAAACATGCAAATGAAAGAATGCACACATTGAATGCACAAGTAGAATGAAAGTGGGAGGAAAATAGTGTGGGGCAGTAGCCTCCACAAGCTCATCTCAACCAAGCATGCATATGGAAATGCAAGAAAAGAAAAGAAGAAGAAGAGCACAAGAAGAAATCAACCAAACAAGAACAAAACACACAAAGATGCACCAAAAGTGGGATGAAATGACCTAATTCAAACAACATCAACCACACCACCAAAACTAAACCAAATGAAAGGAAAAGGAAGTTCAACATAAAAGTGAGGATGGGAGGCTACATGAGGGCAGCAAGGACTTCATATCATGCACTCAACCATAAGCATCACGCATCAAGAGCAAAGAAGCACCAAAAGTGTCCTCAAGGATTCATCATTCTAGGTATGCTTCAAATACCTCCAAAGGAGGGACCAAGCCACCTTAAATGACACTCCAAGGTCATTTGACAGAAAGGAGATGAAGAGGAAAGCTTAAAAGAAAAAGCAAAGCATGCCAAAAGGAAATGCAAACCAAAACATAAAGGAATACAAGCAAGCTACACAATGAAACCCTAATTGAAAGTTCAAAACAAAACAAACAAATGAGCAAGGAAGAAATAATATCATGACCTAAAATTGAACAAACATCATCCTTAACATGTTAATAACATGAAACAAAAGGCATTGAGAGTTAAAAGGATCCAAAAATGTCATATCCAAATCAAACTAGGTCAAGGTACATGTGTGAACCTCCCTTGGAGGTAACTTGACTGGCAAGTTATCTCAAAAATAGGAAAATGGTTCAACAATAATCAAATAAAATGCACAAGGTAGCTAAACATGTTGTCAAATAGAGGCCAAAAGATCAAAGCAAATATCCCCTCAAAGAACCATCAAAAGAAAATAATATTCAAGATGTACCACTTTGAAATGGGAGAATCGAGGGTCAAAAGAAAAGCACTAAAAGTCAACCCTAAAGTCAACCAACCAGGGGCAAAATGGTCCTAAAAAATTGTTCAACTCATCATGGATATGAGGATCAATTTTCATTCATTGGAACCAAAGAAAATGCAAGAAAAAATTAAAAGAACAAACCATGTCACAATTTAATCCATTTAAAACAATTCCAATGTTTAATCCTTTTTTAAATTGAAAATAAAATCAAAAAATAAAATAAAAATATCCTAAAAATAAACGACATCTCAAAGTTCATAGAAAATATTTTTGTGTGACTTTAGGAACATTGGAACTATTTTTAATGATTTAAATTGAAACAGAATTAAAACAAAATTAACAAATGAAATAAAAAAGAAATAATAAAGTCAGTGGTGCCAATAGCAAGGAGATTCAGTTCAAAACACGCATGGGCCCAGAAAGGGGGGTGTGCGTAGCAAGCGTGGCCCAAGTCCAATTCACAATTAAAAGAAAATCTGATGATTACGTGTGCCAGGTGTCGCTACTGCGAAAATCGGCGCCGGCTGAACAGAAGAGTCGCCACCGTGCGTTATTTATCCCACGGGAGGGAAAGGAAACGCTCAGAGTAAACCTCGCACAACACGGGAAAGGTATGGTCATCGCAACCAAAACCTGGATTCGGGAGTCGGTTACGCAAGGGGAAGGTATTAGCACCCCTCACGTCCGTCGTACTCGACGGGATCCACGCTTGTTTTCGGGTATGGATTGTTATTCTATCTAAACTATAGGTCAAGGGTTAAAAAGAAAATAAAATGAAAATAAACATGACTCGGCAAAGTATCGCACTTTATGCCTACGTATTCCCGCCTGGAACGAGAAATCAGAGTCAACGTAGTTCGCCTACCTACGGGAAAGGAGGGGAAGGTTGCTCGCTAGGATATCGCATCCTATGCCTACGTACTTTCACACGGCATGAAAGATCAGAGCAAACGTAGTTCAGGCCACGGAAGACACAAGCTTGTCTTTGATTGATTTTATTCCTTCTGAAAAGGTTTTTCTTGATTACCAGTCCAAGCGGACAAAAATGACGTTTTGATGCGTTCACATTCTTTTACGAAAGAAGTGTCTTTTATTGTGTTTGAAATCTTATTGTGTTTTTCTGTTTGTTCTGAGAAAGAAAGAGACAGAACTCTAACCTACGGTTGCGAAGGGAAACAACTAACCTAATGTTATCATGCATGGGTTAAGACCTAGTGTCTATCATGCTCCTCTCTTGCACAGAGAGAAACAGAGATCCTACGGGATAGGCAGAAACAGAAACAATATCAGATATATACAGTAAAGCAGTAAAATGCATGGATGCAACAATACAAGCGAGGCAAGGGAGTCCCACTCAACCTCGAACCTGGAAAACAATAGGCAAAAGTGAACAGACTTCACTTTCAACCCAACAGGGTAAACAGCAAACAATACAGTCCAGAAAACCAATCAATACATCAGCAAATAGAATACAGCAAACAAGAAACAGCATCAGCAGCTCTGAATTCAACATCTAGCTTCAAGCAATCTCCAATCAGCTACAGGCTTCAACAAGCATCAATCCCCATCTCCATGACCTTCAGGCAAGGGCTTTGATCATCAGTCTTCTATCTGCAATGGCTTTTCTTCAAGCTCAAACCTCCAGGATGAGGGACTAGTCACAAGAGTGAAGTGAATGAATGTTAGGCAGTTGATTACCTACCAAGGGTGGTTCATCAACTGTTAACATTAAACAGAAAGTTTCCTCTCAAAAGTTCTATCTTTCAAATATATTCACTGATCCTTCCAAAGGAGGGAGGTGGATATTTGAAAGAGACTTTGAATCATAGAGAAAGGATGGATGCAAACAAGGCATTCCATGTTTGAGAAACAAGCTTTCTAACCTAGAGCTCTGCCTAGCTCCTAAACCCTAGTCTCCTCAGCAGCTGCTGGCAAGAACCTCCTCTCCAACTCTGGCAGTTGATCTTCAATCTCTGAATCTCCAATGGTCTTCATCTTCACAAGTCTTCAGCTCTCCCAAGGCCCCAGACAATCCCAATACCCAAACAAGCAAGCAATAATCCCCAGAGGGCACACCACACCAAACAATCAGATACACAGCACATCAATAGCAATAGGGGAATCCTAACTTTTCTAAGGGATCTAATAACTACCCATAGCCCCTATAGTCCCATAACTAATCTATTCAAACCCTAAGTCCTAAGGGAAATGAAATCAAACTTCTTAAGTTGTCACCTAAAAAACCCTAATTGGTTCATGTTGTTCAAGACTACCTTAAGCACCTAAAATTAATTCCTAAAAATTGGAACTAAAATATTTCTACAAGTCCAACATCTAATCTAAACAACCTAAAAAGAATGAACAAAAAATACTAAAGCATTTAATAGAACAAAAATTATTAAAATCATGCATGAAATGAAGCTATCTAAAATGACATTTATTTAGAAAATATGGAAAAAATATGAAATAAAAATAAAAATGCAATTTTATTTTTCTATAATTTTCTAGACATCCTAAAGAAGATAGGGTAAAAAGAATGAATTAAAATGAATTTTTTATGCATTTATTATGAATTTTCAAAGTTGATGAAAAATTAAAATGGAATTAAAAAAAAAGGAATTGAATTAAAATTGATGGGGGGTATGAATAGAATATGCGCCCAGTTATAATCAGAATGGGCCACACAGCCAGGGGTGCGCGTAGCAACTGGAATTAGGCCCAGAAAACTTCAGAATTGATGAGACAATAGAAGGACGCTGGGGGGTGAGAAAAGCAGTAGAATCACGTTCAAATTCAAGTGGGCTTATAACTGGGGGTGGGGATAACACTCACGCACTCAGGCCCGCCCGTTTCAATTAATGAAACGGTGCGTTTTGGCCAACTCACTTCCCTCCAATTCCTGAATCAAATAACAGCCACACGATCATTCTCCAAGTCAAAAGTCTAACACCAAATAAACGGCCATGATTTCGTCTCCTTCATTTGATCAAATGAACTTAGGGTTTCTGCCATTAAACCTCATGCACGAGCAAACTTACACCACTCTGTTCTCCCTATCCAGACCATGAATCAACACGATTCCAACATGAAGAATGCTCAGCATCTCTCCCTCTATAATCCTATGGCATTAGATTGCTTTGAAATTCCACAAATCATTCAACCCGATGGCATCAAGCTCTGGTCACCATGGAAGTACACTGAGATGCATCATGATAATTCTCCATCAAACTTGCCCTAATCTAATCTACAACTAATGGTGATCAACCTGCACTAACAACCTAACATTCTAATGCACTAACCTAAGAGTTCTTGATCCAAACAGTTTATTGCACCTGCTAACAATTGTCACCAAATCACTCCAAATTCATCCTAATTGCTCTCCTAACCTTCTACATTATATCTAAACTAACAAAGCTATGCCTAACTAACTGAATCAAGCAATTTGAATGAAAACACACCTGGTGCAAAAGCTTGAAAACAGCTATGGAGACTTGTGGATCTGAGGCTTCCAAGGCTTGGATCTTGATCAATCAACTCAATACTCAATTCTGTATGCAACACTTGAGTGATTCCTGGCTTGAATTGTGCTGTCCAATGGAGATTGTGATTTTGATGTTCTTGAAGAAAGTGCTCGAAAATGGATTCTAACCACCTTGTTCTTGATTGAATGATGATCTATGATGATGATTGAATAAGATTGAATTGAAGTGGATGAAAATTGATGAAGGTTTTGGAGAATTGGGATGAAAATTCAATGAAAAAGAATGAGAAAGTTTGTGAAATTCTTGGTGCAAATGAAGCCAACCCTTGATCAATCTCCATTTCATGAATATATAGACCCCATATGAACATTCTAGATCCATCTTGCACATTCCCTTGCTTTCCAACTTTGATCCATTTTGGTTATGTTTCTTTAATTACAAGTAACCAAAGATAACTTTCTTTTTTCCTTCTAAACTCAAAAAAGTGTTTGAACCATTGTTCTTAGAATTGCTTTTCCATTCAAAATCATATATTGGAAGTCTCCATTTGGACTCATAAATCTCCCAAACCATTTTTCACTTTGAATTTCTTTGAATCATAAGCCATTTTAGTTCATATTTTGACCAATTATGCAACTTCCTGTTATGAGCTTCTCCAATAATTTGTGACCTTCTTTCTAGACTTAAAATCTCATTTGGAGCAAGTTTGATGTTGTAAGTTTTTCCATTTGAGGCCTCCTTGTATGAGTTTTGGACATAGGTTAAAATGACCTGTAATTCACAAATGCCCAAAATACCCTTTGCTTGCCAAGACCATAAGTTGAGTTCCACACATCATATTAAGGCATACTATACCATTATAGAAAGCTAAGACAATGAGGAACAATTCTTATGTTGACCAAGAATTCATTTGAAATCTCCTTGAGGGGTAAAACTTGCTTGGAAGTCAAGTCACTTTCACAGACAAAAGTTCAGACACCTCAGATGACCTGTAACTTGCAAGGACCATAACTTGAGTTCTATAAATCTCCTTGATGTCTTCCACCACTCAAATTAAAGGTCTTGAGATCCTCCACAAGTTTCATGTTGGCCAAGAAGCCATTTGAAGCTAGCATTTTGACTTATCTTGCTTGGAAATTTGACCTAAATTAGAGGATTTTACACAGAAACCCTAATTTAGAAACTCCTCTTCTCCTTGATTTCTCTTGAATTCTCCTTGGCATATCTCCATATCCTTCTTTATATGTCAAATGATGAACCCCACATCTCTCCAATAGCCTTGAATGCCCTTTAAATCAGTCAATTGACCTAGGGTTGACCTAGGGTTGACCCAGATGAAACCCTAGTTGACTGTCTTCAACTGTAGCTCTGGTGCTCTCATCAATGGCTTGTCTCCTTCTCCAAATGACTTTCTAAATCTCTCATAAGGTCTAGATACTCTCCATGCCTTCAACTTACAGCTCACAACCCTCTTGTTGACCCTCAGATACCCTCAGCTAGGAGATGGACTCAAGGCTTGATCTGCTGAACTCTTTGCTTTCAAATTCTTTCCTGATGACTTGAATGAGATTGACTTGGGATAATAACCTCTTGATAGGCTTCTAGAGATGAAAATAATGATTGGTCTCCTGTTGAATGACTTGCTATGCTTATGCTATGCAGATGGTTAGTCTATGTACATGACTCTATATGCAAATGCTAATGATATTGAAACATAAACCAAGGAATAAGGTTGGGCAAATTTTAGGGTGCAACACCAGGTCAAATGAAGACCACCATAGGTCTTAATCTAGCGCGTTCATTCATTAAGTATTCAGATCCTACGTCCTACACACAACCACGTCGCTAAAAGGTCAAACCCTAACTGAAAATAAATCTTGCGCGTTGGATCTACATACTAAGTCAAGGATCTGATGGTTGTGGACTCATCTTCCTCAATTTAAACCTGCGAAATAAGGGGAACACACAGTGGTATCCGGAGAAGACTCCGGTCGTCTTCTCCGGCAAGGGGAACACCCCAGATTTTCAAATCTTTACTAAACTCAACAAATCTTATACTAATCTCTTCCTCTCTCCATGTAGATCACGATTCTATGATTTTTTTTCACTATCTCTCCAAGAATAGTCCAAAACGAAAGCAACAAGCAAACTTGCAACATCCAAGATTCTCACAAACAACCACAATTCTTATCCTAAATCCATCTAGGCATCATCGGAAACCTAACCGTATGTTCAAACTATCCTAATTGCTCATAAATTAAGAGAAATCGTGAAGTATAGAAACCTGTTCAGAAGCTTCAATGAAGGCACTATCAAGCGTTGAACCTTGCTCCAATCGATGCAGAATCACTTAGTAGTTAATGCTGAAGCTATCTTGATGCTCAATTCCTCTTGATCTTGCTCCAATCTCCAAACAAGGTATGCACTTGCAAGCTTGCTTTTCTCAACCGCTCTAACTAAATTTTCATCCAAAATTCACCCACCTTCATCTGTTCATGGTGGAAATCTTATATAGAAGTTGTTTGGATCACGATCAAGCCCAATCACAACCCATAAAGTCCAATTGAATTTTCACTTTTCTCCACTTTTTCCAATTTTCCAATGCATGAAAATGGCTTACCTTGAGCTCCAATTTGGTTCATTTCAATTGTGTAATGCATGGTGAGCATGAAGGGCTTGGATTAATGCCTTGATTTCAATCAATGGTGTGTAATGGTTTGGTTGCTTCAAGCTTAAGGAACTTGTGAAATGTCCATGTAAATGGATCCAATTTTGAAATCCATCAATGCCATTGTTTTTAAAATTCCAAATTCACTCAAAAAATGCACAAGTTTGTATAATTTTGAGCCATTGTGAATTAATTTGATTTTTTTTAATCATTTAAAGCCTTTAAAATCCTTTTTGTGAAGATTTCTTGAACCAACTCTCATTCCAATCCATATCAATGAACCCTTGATGCTTGGTTGAGTAAATAACCCCATTTTGAGAAACTTTCAAGTTGGACAAATTTGCATTTGAGGTATGTATGATGGTGAAATGGGCCTATAATCCAAAATGACTTGTAATCCTACTTTCCCAAAATGCCTTTGCCTGGCAAGCTCCATACCTTGAGTTCTACAAATTCAATCAAGGACTTATAGTATTCTTTGGAAAGCTAAGAAGATAAGGAACAACATTCATGTTGGCCTTAAGTTTAGGATAAGCTTCCTTCTAGGTCAAAAATGGCATGGAAGTTGGTTGACTTTCAAGCACCAAAATCATATTCATCTGATGACCTGTAACTTGTCAGCATCATAACTTGAATTCTATAAATCCAATAAAGGACTTCTAATACTTAAATTAAAGGTATGAACATGCTCTACAAGTTTCATGCTTATGTCAAGATGAGATGAAACTTGTATCTTGAGTTATGTAGTCTTGAAGTTAGGCACTGAGATAGGGGATTTTACACTAACAAGCTTAGAAACCCTAGCTCAATAACTTCTCACACTCTTGAATATTGATGAATTTATCTTGAAATGATCTGTTAGGTGTCTCAACACAACATTCTACGATCATAGTTACTTGGAATTGAGTCTTAATCTCCTCAAGACTCACAATTGACTGAGGATTAACCAGATGAAAACCCTAGATGCAACAATCTTGATTGTGGCTTCTTCCACCTCACACAACAACTTGAATAAGCCCCAACATGGATCTCAAAGCACTCCATGAGCTCTCTCAACATCTTATATCCATAATCATGCATTCACAATCCTCCGATGCTCTTCAACTGGCCTCCAAGTTAGGAGCTGACCCACATACATCCATCCATCCTTTCACTAGATCATTGACCACTTCTAGATGACCATCCAAACTTGAGTAACACCCCTTGCTTAGGCTCAACATTCTGAGTAAACTTCTCTTGCTATGCACAACCTCTGGATCCCCTGTTAAATGAAAGATGCTATGCAATGCAAATGCTAGAAAGAAATGAAATGAAACACAAGCCAGCCAAAGAAAAAGGTTGGGCAAATTTTGGGGTGCAACACAGTGTTATTACCATCACCATATTCTAGATACGTTTCTTACCAGGAAACTTTCTAGATAAAGATCAAATACTTCTAGTAAAAACTAGAACACACCTGTTGTACTTCAATACTCAATGTCTTCATCTTTACTCCCATAAGCACTACATTCTAGCCTATGTTTCTTGCCAAGAACCTTACTAGACTGAAGCCAGATCCTACCACACATGCGCATGGTACCAAGATCATCAACTCTATCTCCTTTGATATAGTGATTCACTTCATGAATCAACAGAATTCTGCACAATCTCTGCTGATGGAATGTCTCAACATCTGGAAGAACATCTGATCCTTGAAGTAGACCAAATCAGGGCCTGACACTTCTGCACCAACTAATGAGACACCTTGATCAACTAAGGATAATTCATTAAATATTTGTGAATATCTCAAATAGCAATGAATCTTAAATCTTTAAAAATCCTTCTCTGAACTTCAGCAGTCTTGAACTTGAATACTTGTGCATCCCACAAGTAAAAATTGATCTTAATTCCATACAGCTTGTTGAGAAGACCATGTACACTTCAGCAATACCAAATGTATTCTTTAGTTGAAGGATCTTTACTGTTGAATCTTCCTATGACTTCCTCTTAATAACCGAGCTTTACTCTTGCCTTAATCCAACCTTTCAATCACGAGGTCAATCTATAATACCAATCAACTCTCTTCATTCCATTGCTCCCGACGTTGGAATGACTAGAGCTTCGTTGATATCTCCAAGAAAAACATGACCTTTAGAGTTCTTTCATCAGAAAAATATGCAGCGGAACCATTGAAAGAACATCTCCAACATGCCCTAACCAAGATGTCAGCACATCTTCTAGGACATCTCACAGAGGTAGTCACTCCTCCTTTGGAAAAACATCCACCAGGTCATAGACACTCCTATATCAGAGGGCATATCAGCATGTACATAGACTCCTTTACAACCTCATTCAAAACTCCATAAGCAGCAGCTCAGACATTTGGCAAGTTCAGCAACTCAGCTGCAGCTTCTCCTTGTTCAAAACACCAGAAAGTATCTCCCAAGATCTCATCCAGACAGACAAGATGCCTGCTCTGATACCAATTGAAATTCTGGTATGCAGATCTCATATGTCCCAAGAACATTGATCTCTGCTCAACAAGGGCGAGGACAGACCATGACCAATTTAAATTTCTTTAAATTGTGCCAATGTCATAACCAACGTCATGACGTCTGTTGTGACATTTGCAGGCTGATAGACTATTTATCTAAACATTTAAATTGTGCAGAATTGTAAATGCTGAAAGATAAATAACACAGTAATTATTTACCCAGTTCGGTGCAACATCACTCACATCTGGGGGCTACCAAGCCAGGGAGGAAATTCACTATTAGCAAAATCAATTCAAAATCAAACAACCAGTTTGCACTTCTCACTTAATCTCTATCCAATGTAATTTCAGCCTAGAGACACTTTAGTACCTGAGTATACCCACTCACTCCCCCTCAATCACACAACAGTGATTTCAATACACAATTACACAACAGTTATGGAGATACATTCCAAACACACACCATGATCTTGCTTCACAACTTTGATCAAGTGAGACACACTCTTGCTTAAAAGCTTTGAGTGACATAATGAACACCACAATTCATACATAATAACCAAAGCAATTATATAACCTACAATTGCTTGGCACACAAGGAATCCTAAGACTCCTAGACACGTGAAGAATCACTGCAAACCACAAAATTCTCCACTCACACATATGTCTACCACAATGTATCAAAAGATACAAAGGGTGACTTACACACAAGGGACTCTCAAACACTAGACCTTTATTTTACACTATGATTTTTCCTGATGTGAGTGCTTGCTTTCCTCTGCTTCTGCTCCTCCTTTTATAGTAGTGCATACTGGGCTTGGGCTGCTCCAAAGTAACAAACATTAGGTTTAACAAAGTAAACCTAATTTCCACTGATCAAGGTGCTGTCAAATTTGGTCATGATACTGCCTAGAATCTCTTCTGAGATGACCAAGGACCCCTAACAGGTTTCCTGAAATTTAGCCTGAGATATATCAGGTATCATAACAGAAAAAGAAACCCTGCCCGTCTGATGTCATACGATCAATGTCATGACATTCAGTATGACATTCAGTTTTACTTACTCTTTAGCTGACCAGCTTGCCCTGATGAACACTTCTGCAGAATCTTCTTCATGACAGTAGAAACAACTATTTTATAGTTCCCTAAAAAGTATCAAAGATCCTTTTTGTGAACACCCATTAAATCTGCACTTTGTTTCTAACAAATCTCTTTGGCCTGTACATACTGATGTGGAATATCCAACAGGACCAAAACACTTCTGTCAAGAGATATAACATAGCAGCCCCTGCTGTACCAGACATGATGTCATGACATTCAGTACGACATCCATGACAGCAGTTCTGTCATCAACTCCTTTTGCATCCATCACAACAGTTCATCCATGACAGCAGTTCTGTCATTTGCTCTTGTTAGCTCCTGCTGCACCAGATGTCAACACATGACAGCCGTTCTACTATCAACTCCTGCTAGCTCATACTGCACCACTACTCCTACTATTTCTCACACATGATAGTAGTTCTGTCATGACAGCAGATGGATGTCGTGATGGATGTCATGACATTTAGCATGACATTCACATTAAAACACTCCACAACAGTTCTTTCACCACAACAGATGGAGATGTCATAACATCCTGCTTAACATCAGTGCAGATCATGTTCTACCAAACTTTAGCCAATCATAGAACCATGGACAATTCTATATCATAGAACCATGGAACTAACACAATTGATATGAAATGAATAGAGCAACTAAATATTTATATCAGAAAAAATTATTATAACTGATAAAACCAACTTTCAAAAATAATAGATAACACAAATGCAGCAAACAACGAGGGGTCGACCCATGCAGAGTGCATGGTCGGCTTGAGCTAACCCGAGGAAACATATTGTGCAAAACACACAGCTATGCATCGACCGAGACAAGTCTATGCATCGACGCAAAGCCTGAATTTTTAGGTAGATACAAATGCTAACAGTATACGTTGACCGGTGGGTCGACCATACCTAACCCGAGAAAAATGCAAGTTTGAGACACTTACCATGAGTCGACCGGGGCAGAGGTATGGTCGACTCAAAGACCTGTAATTTCATAAAATGCCTAATTTTGATGTTTTTGACACTCTTAGATGATACCTATGACGACCAATGAGTTTTAACTCGTATGACGCATATTTTAACAACACTCAGTGCAACACTAGAGATATTTTGTGCAAGCAAATGAAACATGAGAAATAGGATATGCTTATATATTAAGGTGATAACGCCAAACATCTCTTCTTCCATGCGGCTAAGTTTTGACATCATCGAAACCCATATATCTAGTATATGAGGCTTTTCCCTCACAACTTTGTAAATACAACCCACTAAGCTGATAGGTTGGAACTCATTTATACATTGCAGGTTCTCTTTTTTAGGCACCCAAGCAATGAAAGACGAGCTAAAAGCTTTTGGAAGGCAAGCCGTAGAATGAAACTCTTGAATACATTTCTTCACGTCTTCCCCCACAACATCCCAACAACGATTACGAAACTCAAGGTAGAACCATCAGGATCCGACTCTTATCTCTATCTCCTTCTCTAATAACCTCCAAGATCTCTCCCACATGAAACGACCTTTACAACAACTCAGATTCATCTACTGTAAGTTTTGGGAGATTGACAAAATTCATATAAGCAGTTGTGGCACAACGTTTTAAAAATCCTGCTTTGATTCTTTAACCGCTTCTTTTACTTTCTCAACATCATTATCCAAGCCCCTCCCACCAATGTCGAAGATATCATTTTGCGTCTAAATCTATTCCTCATCATAGAATGGAAGAAGCTTGAATTAATACCCCCCCTCTTTCACCCACTTCGATCTTGATTTTTGTTTAAGCATGCTTTCCTTGAAGCCTGATAAGAACTCCACTCCCTTCTTACGAAATCCATGAAATTCGGATGATCGAACCAACACCTAAACACTTTGAAGGGTTTAGGTCCCCAATTAGAATTGTATATTTTCACCCAAATAGGCATGTGATCCGAAACATAACGATCACCAACATATTGCACATCAAGATTCCATTCTTTGATCAAACCTTCCGAAAATAAGAATCTATCAAGTATGCTCTTACACTTGCCACTAGAACTGAACCAAGTAAATCTGTTACCAACAACCGGCAAATCAACTAACTCTATGACCTGGATAAAGGTTGAACAATCCTCCGTCTCGGACGCACGTGACTTTCATTTCCTTTTCCGCTCACTCACTGTTTTGATTGCATTGAATTCACCAGCGGGTACCTTAGCCTTCCAATCAATGAGGTTCTTCCACATTGTTCTCTTTGCCCTCAAATTTCAATTTAAACCTAAGTACCCTTCATTACTAAAACTATAATATGGACAATAAGTTTCCTTGTTCCAGATTGAGATTAAGCCTTCAGATCTTCCAACAAAATCTTTGACAGGCCAATCGCAAGGACTCTCTCCCCAAAGACTTTATTCACTCTAATATCCATATTCTGAATCTTGGACTCTTGGACAAAACATACAATCAAATTTTTTATCCTATAGCAATTAACGGATCCTCCTTCTTTTGATTGAGGATCCACACCCCCTTGAATTGAAAAGATACCATAATTATGGAACCCTAGTAGCTACGCCTTCTCTTTCCCGTCATAAAATTTTTCCATCCCTCGCTTCGAACTCTCTTATTACACCTTCGAAGAATTCGTAGTAATCTTCATCCCCTTCAATCCCCAACTCCTTAATCATATTCCAAACTTTAGATGGGACCACTTCTAAATATTTTTTTTATATGATTGTTGCCATTATTTACATCATCATCATTGATAAATCACAACAAAGAACTGAACCCCCAGAATATCTGGAACCATAAGAAGATAAAGATCCCTACGATTTCCTATGATTTCCTTCCCCAATGCCCCAAAACATCCCTAAATCATTCCTAAGGTATTACGACGATAAAGACACAAAATCTACGACTTAATAGGCCAATCCCATATCATATTTACGCCTCAAATTCCATAAAATCCTTACAATTTTCCCACATTCATTAGAGTTCTCATAATCCCTTACCCTACACGGTTAAAACCTCAACAACAGATTTTGGCCACAAATGCCTAATTTCCCTTATTTCTAAATCAGCCTCAAACCTATCAGACCATCCGTTCAAATCCCTCAAACTCATTAAACTCACTAGAAAGACAACAACAATTCAATACTCAAAATCCCTAAACCCTTAAATCAGCTTTAAATACATTGAATTATATATTGAAAACAATGAAGGCAATACTCCCCATACCTTAATTTGACCGACTCTAAACACTTTCTTCTTTTATTCTTGGAAACCTCACGAAGCTTTTGTCTCAATCCTCTTCCTCAGAGCTCTGACCTCTGTTTCTTCTCTTTTCACGGTCTAACAAGAATGAATCATAATTCCCTCAAAATTCCTTTTTTGTTAAACCTAACTTTGGGCCTTTAAAATGGGCTTTCCAATTTCACCCTCACTAACTCCTCATCAAATGTCCACTTTGCCCTTAAATTAACTTATATTTATTTAAATTAATAATAACACCAATATATTCATATTATATACTATTATTTAAATAAATAACCAAAAATCCATAATTCTCAATATTTCATACCAACCACCGAAAATCACCAAAAATAAGAAAATTCATATTTAAATAAATATTCCAAGAATTTGGGGTGTTACACCTGTTACGTGATAAATCGATCGCCATCAACTGTGATTGATTTAAAGACACCAATAGAGATGTGGAAAGGAAAACCAGGGTGATTATTCTTCTTTGCATATATTTGGATGTCCTGTGTACGTGATCTGCAACTCCCAAGAAAAAACAAAGCTGGATCCAAAATCCAGAAAATGCATATTTTTGGGTTACGTTGACAATGTGAAGGGGGTATCGTCTGTAGGATCCCACTGCCCACAAGATTATTGTTAGCAAAGATGTAATCTTTGTAGAAAATGAACTACAAAAAGAGCAAAAAGATGACAACACTATAAAGGAGACTACTACAGTAGAGATGAAGGAAAAGTCAAGAGAAAATGATTCTTCTGAAGCAGAGCCAGAGCATGAAGAACAAGAACCAATTGAGGTCAATAATGTAGTTCCCAGAAGAACCACACTTCAGATAAGAAAACCATTCTGGAACTTAGAATATGTGATGGCAAGTCATGATGCATATTATCTTCTATCAGAAGCCTTACATAGAAATAACACATGGGAACTTGTTGAACTTCTTAAAGGTCGGAAAGCCATCAGCAACAAATAGGTAGCGAGATGGCAATGATCAGGTGGAACGATATCGTGCAAGAATGGTGGTCAAAGGATATGCTTAGAAAGAAGGTATTGATTTCAATGAGATATTTTCTCCAGTGGTAAGACTCACCACAATTAGAGTGGTCTTGACGATGTGTGTTGTATTTGATCTAAATCTAGAGCAGCTTGATGTAAACACTGCATTTCTCCATGGAGAACTTAAAGAAGAAATATATATGCTCCAACCCGAAGGTTTTGAAGAACATGGAAAATAAAACTTAGTTTGTAGGTTGACCAAATCTCTTGTACGGTTTAAAAAAGGCGCCAAGATGTTGGTACAAGAGATTTGATTCCTTCATCATGAGCCTTGGATACAACAGATTAAGTTTAGACCAATGTACGTATTACAAAAGGTTTGATGATAATGATGATTTTATCATTTTGTTGTTGTATGTGGATGACATGTTGGTGGTAGGCCCCAACAAAGATCGAGTCCAAGAATTGAAGGTACAATAGGCTAGGGAGTTTGATATGAAGGGACTTGGGACCAGCAAACAAGATTTTAGGGATGCAAATTCACCGAGATAGAAAAGACAAAAGTATTTTCCTTTCTCAGAAAAATTATCTTCAGAAAGTCTTTGCGCCGCTTTAACATGCAAGAATGTAAGTCAATATCTACCCCACTTCCTGTCAGTTATAAATTATCCTCAAGTATGAATCCTAGCAATGAAGAAGAAATGATGAAAATGTCTCGAGTACCGTATGCATCAGTGGTGGGAAGCCTTAATGTATGCTATGATATATACTAGACCAGATATTGCTCAAGCAATTGGAACAGTCAGTCGGTTTATGGTAGATCTAGGTAATGAAAACTGGAATGTTGTTAAGAGGATCCTTAGATACATCAATGGAACCTCAGATGCTGCATTATGTTTTAGGGGATCAGAATTCACTATCAGAGCTATGTTGATTCAGATTTTGCAGGCGACCTTGATAAACGAAAATCTACTACTGACTATGTGTCCACACCTTGCAGGAGGAGCAGTAAGCTGGTTATCCAAATTGCAGACTATTGTAGCTTTGTCAACTACAGAAGCTGAATACATGGCCGCTACCCAAGCATGTAAGGAAGCAATTTAGATTCAAAGGTTATTGGAAGAACTCGGGCACAAGTAACAAAAGATTATTGTGTACTATGACAGTCATAGTACCTTGCACATTGCAAGAAATCGAGCTTTTCATTCCAGGACAAAACACAGAGGAGTTCAATACCATTTTGTCAGAGAGGTAGTAGAAGAAGGAAGTGTGGATATGCAGAAAATTAACACTAAAGAGAACCTAGAAGATGTAATGACGAATCCGATTAACTCTGATAAGTTTCCATGGTGTAGGTCTTTCTATGGCCTATTAGAAGCATAATCAGCATGAAGTTGACAAGGTATAAAAGATTTTGGAAGATCACAAATGTGACTTTAAGTGGGAGATTGTCAAAGATTATGATCATAGTCAAATTATGTGGTCATGGTAAAATATTTTGGTCAAGGATTGTGGTTGAATAAAGTCTCAATTTGTGGATCAAGAAGAAACACCCATGGTTTTGTAACAACTCCCATGGTTATGTGAAGATGAGAAACCTATAAATAGAGGTGCATTTCTCATTTCTAACACAACAACACAAAACATTGCAACATAACATAAAAGAAAAATTTAGAGAGATAAAATATATGGTATTTTCTCCTATAAGGTTCTTTTAGTGAGTGTTCTCCTATTACAAAAGAGAGTGTAATTTGTTCTCTTCTTGTATATATAGAGAGAAGTGTTGTAATTTCTTCCACTTAGTGAAAATCTTTTCTACCGGTATCCTTGGTTTTTCTCTCATTTGTTGAGAGTTTTCCACGTAAATATTCTGTGTCACTTTTCTTACTTCTTAATCTCTTATTTTATGATATTTATCTTGCTACTCTAATACCCAACAAGGAGGACATTCTCAATGTGATTGTCGGGATCTGTTGTTCCATCATAAGTCCACGTTCCTATAAATTTTTGGAGATCCATATAGATAGAATAACTATTGATCCTTTGTGTGAACATGTTACTCCTATATCATCTTCATCCTAGGATCTTTCATAGGAGGATGATGACGTCAAGCCTTCTTTCCTTCATAAATTTTTCTGTCCCTCGCTTCTAACTCTCTTAATTCGTCATCTTCATCCCCTTCAATCCCCAACTCCTTAATCATATTCCAAAATTTAGCTGGGACCACTTATAAATATTTTTTTTATATGATTGTTTCCATTATTTACATCAGCATCATTGATAGAATCACAACAAAGAACCGAACCCCCAGAATATCTAGAAGCAGAAGAAGATAAAGATTCTTCAGCCTTTGTAATTCTTCTATCTGAGGACAAACGCTCCACCACAGGTAATCTCACACAATTATCAAAATGTAGAAGAGTAGAAAAGTAAGATGGGGAAAACGTGATACATATATTCTCATACACATCCTTCAACATTTTTGTTTTCTTCAATTTAGTTCCATTACTGAGTCCAATCTATTTGTTAGGTGGGCCCCAAGTCCAAACCTACCCTGTCCATAATAATAGAGGGACGAACCAACTTCCTAGAACCCAACTTTGGATTTGAATTCGTCTCCACTCCACCAGTCAACGAACCAAACTTTGTATCTTTATGCACAACATTATGTCCAAGAAATAACTTTTTGCAGTCTGAGTTGTCACCTATATTCCCTGCTACGTTTAACCCTAATGTCTAATTGTCCATGTTCCCAATAACCGTAGTTGTCCTATTGTTGTTTGGTTTGAAATTCAGCTTAAAACTATGGTGTCACATGCAAGTAATAAAGTAAGGATGTCGTACCCATAGGGAGTGGAAAAGATTTAGATTGAACTTTTTAAAATAATCTTTGTTTAAAAGAAGTATGAGCAAGGTAACAAATAACAATTGATAACAGGTAAAAGAAGTCCACACTATAGCGCTAAAACTACTAAATAAGAGGAAGAAAATATCAAGAGAGTGATTGATGAGCTAAGATCCATTAATATATTAGTAGTCTAAATATGTCAATGATGTGAAGTGTCGTGCCGCAAAAGGCCAGAACGTGATCTCATTGTGTATTTCTACAACATAAAAGCATGCATTACTAGGGTAAGGGAACAAATCTTTAAACCTCAGTTATAAGCCTAAAATACGTCTGGTTTTAACTTTGAAATTTTTTTATGGCCTTAGCTTCTTATCTTTAAGAAAGCTAATTTAAGTGAATATCTCTATCCTACTTGTTTAGCCACTTTTGTTATGAAATTCACTTGTTGGATCTCTCACAACAACAAGCTTTTACCTTGTCTAAATTAATCATTCTAAGAAGCAGATTTATAGTATAAAAACACATATAACAAAATAAGACACTCAATAAGATATCATTTTAACATAAAGATAACATTATATTAACTTCACTTTACTCATCAAACAAGTGTTTAGCTCATAGTGAGCCAAGTACAAACTACTGAACTGAAAATAGTAGGAAACATACTTAAATAAGTGTAAAAGAGATGACAACCTAATAATAACTTGGAGTTCCTTTGCATTGGATAAACAACAATTGATATCTCCAGTCACGCCAGCTCTCAGCAGTGAGTACATGATTGGATGAGAAGAAGGAATACTCGCTATTTCTAATAAACCCTCAAAACAAAATAAACAACTACTTAAGAATATTCTGCTTGTGTGATTCTCCAACTCTCCTCTTCCGAAGCTTAAGGTCATCTTTTATAGACTTGAGTGTGGATGTGAAAGTTGGTAGGCTTTGGATCTTGGGCCTTTGATTCAAATGAGGTTTCAGCCCAAATCAAATCAACAAATTCTCCAGCTGCTCTTCATCCTTAGCGAACAAGTTTTCAGTACAGGCAGTAATGAGAGACAAGGCGTCTGCTGCAGTAGATAGTGACACAGAGGTGTACGGCGGCGAATGACTGTGCGAGGCACACTTTTGCAGGACCTGATCCCACCGTACTATGCTTTTTGTCCATATGCACAATTGATCTTATCTTTACTTCTTCAATTCTTCCAAGCATATTCCTACAACGTAGGCCCTAACAATGAATTCTCTTCAAGCTTTTGGTGAATTTCTGATTATGATCCTTAGCAACTTTAAATTCTTCAAATCATTTACACTCCAGACTCTGTCTTGGCCAGTTACGCCTCAACTTTCCTTAAATACTGTTATTCAAAATAAAACGACACATAAAAACTACAAAGGGAAGCACCTAGTATGCTTAAAACATAAGCTAAAACTAGTAAAATTAATTAAACAAACATTAAAATTAAACTAAAAACCTATTTTGAAAATGGATCAGAATGACACACTAAAAGTGTGTTATCACCTATCTGCCGAACCTGTCAAATCCATAGACTTGTGGCTGCTACCATCATTTCCAACCATGTCTTCACGTGAAGTCACTTACAACTTTCCTCTGTCATCATCTTCATCTTCGAAAGTTTCTGAAACCTCTTCTTCATCATCCGAATCATCTTCAAGCTTAGACCCTTCATCAGAACTCCCCTCACTATCCAACTTTCTCACTGCAATGCGTTTAGGACCACGATAATCCTCAACCAATTTGATCCTATAAATCTTGCCATTGATCCCCACATTGAAAATTTCATTAAGATTCATAGAATATTTTTATTTTTATCATAATCTCGCAACATCAAAATATTTGTGCTTTTTAGTATCCAAGTCACTTTCAACATATTTTCCCAAACAACTTGAAATGAGCTTAAATAACTGAGGAGTCCAAGCGTGGCAGGGGAGTCCATAACATTTCATCCATGTTAATCATTCATCGTCTACCACACTCAGGACTCCAAGGATGTATATCAATGAACCAAATTCTCATCCTCTCTTCTTTTTCTCTGACCAAAGTATCAATCTCACCTTCTGATGTTTCTTCCAGCAAACATAAATTTGCCCTGAGTGGCGTTGCTTTGATCGTAAAATATCCCTATTTAATTAATTCGTCTTGGATAATGAATGTTGATCCTAGTTTTTTCACAACATTGACAAAATATTTGTTAAATCTAATCATATCCTCATTCCTAATATCAAGGTGAGCAAAATTGTAGCTTTCACTACTAGAAAAAAGACTTTTGGGGAAAATGTTTTTACATCGGGTATTCACTCGAAGCGATGTAAAAATGTGAAATTATAAACACGGCGGTAGTATCGTAAATATAAATTTTTTTTTATTAGATCTTTTACATCGGGCCAATTAATCCACCGATGTAAAAAATTATTAAAAGAGTTTTTAAGTCAGGTATCGTTCCAACCGATTTAAAAAATAATGTTAAAAAAAATTGAAAAAAATTATTTAAAGGGGTTTTTAAATCGGGTATAGTTCCAACCGATTTAAAAACCAATATTAAAAAAAATTGAAAAAAATATTTAAAGGGTTTTTAAATCGGGTACGGTACCAACCGGTTTAAAAAGCCCCCCAAAAATTGAAAAAAATATTTAAAGATTTTTAAATTGGGTATAGTTCCAATCAATTTAAAAACAATATTAAAAAAAATTGAAAAAAATTATTTAAAGGGTTTTTAAATCGGGTACGGTACCAACCGATTTAAAAATCCCCCAAAAGTAAAAACAAAAAACATGGATTTTAAATCGGTTTTAGTATCCAACCGATTTAAAAAGTAAACTACAACATGGTTTTTAAATCGGTTTTGTTCCCACCGATGTAAAATGTTCATTAAAACATGGATTTTAAAATCGGTTGGAAATTCCACCGATTTAAAAACTAATTTAAAAACCCTCAAATATGGTTTCTTCACCAAAACCTGCACATTTCAAACCTTCATTTCTCCCACCCGCCCACGACGAACCTTCATTTCTCCCTCCCGTCCGCGACGTTCGTTTCGCCGTTCCTCCTTCCTCCCTCCTCGACCCACGACAGCGTCGTCTCCCACGACCGTTCCTCCCTTCATACCGTGCTCGCGCCGTATGAAGCATCGTTTCATGGTTGATGTTGCTGCCCTCTGATTTTCTCATTCTTCCTTTTTTCACGTGCATGTTTTGGAACTAGGGAGGGTTATCAACATAAGGTACAAACTTTAGTCCCTTTTGCTTTTTACGTAGGAAATAGGGAGAGTACCGTGTAACTCTGTTGTTCTTCATTGACTCAAATTTCTGCCCTGCTGTGCATTTTGACTTTGCATATGCCATGAATGAATCTGCTCTTAATTCTAATGCTTGATCTATGAATCCGCATCAGCATGTTTGTTGAGTTTCAGTTTGATTTGTAATTACAATAACACTATGTTTAAATTAGGAGGTAACTTTGGTAACCAAACTGAAATTAGGGTTATCAACACTACTTTGCTAACACTACGCATCAGCATGCTTAAAGGCTAAGGTAGTGAACTAATTTGAACTCATTTTGAACAGGTCATGGTAGCACGTTGCGAAGCTTTGAACTCCAACTAATATTTTGTGCTTAATTTGATTTCTAATTGTTTTAATTTTTGTGTTAACAGATACATGGCTGATTCAACCGACAACCCTTCTTCATATAGTGACCCCTAAAAAAATAAGAGTTAGAGGTCCCACTTTGATGACACAAATTAACAAAGTTCATCAAACGGGTGAAAAGATAAAGGTCGAGTTTCATCCCAATAACCAAGGGATGTATGGGTAAAAATGCTTCAAATTTTAGGAGTTACATAGCGTCTCTTGCTCGACAAAGATGTAGTATTTTGGAAAATTGAGTGGAAAGACATAGATGAAGGCATAAAAGATCCTATTTGGATTGATGTTCAGGTATTTTTAACTGCTACAACCTTTATTATATTTTATAATCATTATACTAACAACATATGCCATATACTATATATGTAGGCTCATTTTACTATTCTAGAACCTCATGATCCAAATAAGGATCTGTTGAAGAAAGAATAGATTAAATATGCAGGAGAGCGATGGAGAGCTTTTAAGACACAACTCACAAGCGAGTATATTAGACACCCCAAAGAAAGTCTAGTCTCTTCCATATATCAGAGGTATAATCATATTAAAGAAGAAGTATGGAAGGATTTTGTGTAGTCTTGAGATACCCATGAATTTAAGGTTAGTAGGAGTTATAATTTTTTTTGTGCATAAACATTTTTATTATGTTTAGTATGATTAATAACTTTTTGAGTTTATAACAGGAAAAAAGTCAAAAGGGTGCAGCAAATGTGGCTAAGAATGTATACCCACATGTATTATCTCGTGGATGGTATCGTTTGCTTGAGGAGAAAATGATAAATGAAAGGAGATCATCGAGAGATGATTCTACCTTATATGATACTGGTAACCTATAACACCCCAAATTTAATCGAAATATTTTAATTGAGAATATTCGTATTTTGGTGTTTTCGGTGGCTTTGTGAATTATTGAGGGAATTATGCTTTTTGGAGTATTTATTTTGGAATATAGTATGTAATATGGATTTATTAATATTATTATGAATTAAAATAAATATAACAGGAATAAGGGAAAATTGGGCAATTAGAGGAGTTAGTGAGGATATTATGGGAAAAGCCCAATTGTGTGGCCCAAGTCTAAGTTTGACAAAATAGAATTCTAAAGAGATTTAGAATTCATTTTGTTAATCATGGAAAGTTTGGTGGCCAGAGCTCTGAAGGAAAGGTTGGAGGCAGAAGATCCCAAAGTTAATCGTGAAAGCTGCGAATCGACTAAGGTATGGGGAGTATCGCTTTCATGATTTTCTATGTATGCCTTTTCGATGTGTTTATGGTTGGTTTGAGGGTTTTAGGGAGAATTTGGGAAAAAGGGATTTTGGCCTTCGTGGCCAAAAATCTATCATTGAGAATTTGACTGTGATAAGATTAAAAGGTTATGCGAACAAGTGATCTATGGCCTTCGTGGCCTAGATCTATCATGGAGGTGGTAACCGTAAGGATTATAAGGGTAGAGATGGGAAATAATGACCTTTGGCCTTCATGGCCTAAACCTCAAGTGTAAATCTAACCGTGAATTTAATTGAGGAGTTAGGGAAATTGATCATAAGATTATGAGATTATGGCTTATGGTATGTAACACTGAATATTGATATGAGAAAGGGGAACCTTAAGCCTCGTGGCCAAAACCTTGGGTTGTGATATGTTTGACCCTGTAGGAATAGGAATGTTCAAATGTGAGTAACTCTGATGTATTCAGAGCAATTGCAGGAAAATAGTGATTTAGGTAGTGCAAATGTTGCCAGATTGGCCTAATAAACCATAAACTTTGTGCCGTTATCGCCGTATGACCTTAGGGATGATTTGGGGACGTTTTGGGGGCATTAGGTAAGTGAATCGTATGAGTAGTTGGGCAAGAATCAGTTCTGGTCGTAATAGGTTTTTCTGTCATCGCACTATTCGCCTAGCGAGCATGCCAACAAAGAATCGCCACAGACTCGCCTAGCGAGCATGCCAACAAAGACTCACTACCGACTCGCCTAGCGAGCAAGCCAGCGAATGTAGCAGAGTTCGCGATATTTGATCGTTTGCAGCGATGCCTTGATGCTTGATTCTGAGATTTCTGAGATGAGTTAACATGAGTATGACAGTGAGGAATTGTGTGATTGATAGGCTATAGTGTGAGGATTACCGCGGGTATAAGTTAATGAATTAATATGAGATAATATGGGGGTAGTATTATGAATTAATATGTGATAATATGTGATAATATGATGGACTAATATGAGGATGACTATGAGTTAATATGTGATTTGTGCGTGATTATATGACGATTTCCATGATGTGTGATGATGATTATTATGACAAGTTATATGATGACATGATGTGTGAGATTCATTATTATGATGAATTATATGACGAATTATGTGATAGCATAAGATATGATGATTTATGTGATGATGATGACTATGTTGATGAGTTATGACGTTTGATGAATATGTTAGATATGATGAATATGATGAATGATGATGCACCATATGCTGTATTGTGAGGATTATTATTATGGCGTGTGCATCATGCATTCATGTGCATCCAAGCTTCGGTTCAGGACCTCGATTACTTTGGCTTCAATCCCCACTGTGTGGATGTGAAGTATTTTGATGTGCTCCGATTCTCAAGTAGAATCGATCCTATTGATGGGGATCTATGGAGGGTTGATGGCCCAGTGTTCATCGTGCTGTGATGATTGGTACCACATGCATTGAGTCTATGTTGCATTTGCATTTATGAGCCTTTGTGTATAAATTATGACGTTGTGGCCTTCAAGGCCTATTGAAGGATATGAATGTGTTGAGTATGAATATGACGCCGTTTATGCATTAATTGTTATACATTGATTATTATGAATTATTTTACTCACCCTGCCTGTTTGAATGTTACCTCCACGTGGGTGACGTGCAGATGACCAAGTTTAGCCGTGGATGCCGTCCAGGAGTATTTTGAAGTCTTAGAGTTGTTAGCCTTTTGGTTAACTTAGAGGGTCTTGCTCTGATATGTAACATCGGGTTGGGTTCTTTGAGTTGAACTATATATCAGTGGGTTATTTTACTAACTTTCCCTTATGAGGAAAACCTTGAGTTATGTTTTGAGTTCCGCTGCTTTGTGCAAATTGATGTATTTTGAGAAAACCCGTGTGTTGCGGAGCATTGACTTATTTTGAGACATTGAGAAATGTACCCCCTTTTGTGGCTTTTTATGAAAGTTAATATTTTAATCTAAAATCTGTGTAATTTTGCCATAATAATTATGGGATAGAAAAGGGTGTTACATAACCCATCTCCACCATCACGCCATGAGTTATGGAAGAGAGCACGAAAAAAGAAAGGGGGAGAATACACATCAAAGGCTACACAAGTTGTTGCTGAGAAAAATTGTAAGTAAAAAAATATGGTTTTTTCATTTTGTAGGATTCTCTAGTTTATAGTTGTGATTGATAAAAGAATATGGCTTTTTTCATTTTGTAGGATTCTCTAGTTGAAGAAACTGAAAAGGGTGGCTTTGTTCCGGATGGACGTAACGATATATTAACAACAGCCATTGGAACATCTGAGCATGGCAGTCGTGTTCGTGGTGTTGTAAAACACCATAAATAAAGCCCTTTCTTTGGCAGATCTTCTTCACGTCAACGACAAGAAGATATAAGAGAACAATTTGCACAAATTTCATCTACATTAGAAGCAAAGCTTAAAGCTGATTTTGATCAAAAGTTGGCTAAAGAGCGTAAGGCGATGGAACAATCTTTCATGGAGACACTTAGGTCTATGGGTCTCTCGCAACAAAGCACTGGAAATAATAATAAATGCATTGTACATGGGGAAGCTGTTGATGGAAGCGGAAAAGGAAGTTGTTCAGCTGCAAAAGTAAGCACAAAAAGAAGGAGAAGGAGAAGACAATGTTGAGAGATTAATGAGAATGGTTCTAAAAAAGGGTGATGATCATTTGGCAATACAATTAAGTCATTGTGCGAGCGCCTGCAATTTTTATATGCAGCTAAGTGTATCAGAGAGCTGCTGGTGGATTTTAATTGGCTTAATGTGTCTACTCTCCAAGTTTGGTGCACGTAAGTATATTTTCTATTTTTATTAGTGTCAATATCTATTAATATGTTATATCTCTCATCACTTTTATTATAATGTTGATTTTAAAATTTTTCAGGTATATTCATCATTTGTGTATTGATACTTCACAATCTGAAGTATACGGATTTATGGACCCTGATATGTGTTCATACGTTGATCATGTGCCGAAAACTCAAGCAAGTGTCAAACAATACATACAAGATAAGTTACGTGACGAAAAGAGAGAGTGTCACTTGCTACCATTTATTCATGGGTAAGTTTGTATGAAATTATCTTTTCTATTTTTTAATTTTGGTAACATATATAGTTCAATTCTGGTAACATGAAATTGTGACTTTTGTGTTTCCACACACACGTACAGAGGTCATTGGCAATTAATAGTCATGTGCCCAAATGATAATACGATGGTCGTCTTGTGTTCACTTCATCATGAACTTAATCAAACCATGACGAAAATTTTTACAAGGTAAGTTTATCTTTTATGTTCACTTCATCCTATATACATAATTTGTTACAAAAGTAATATCATATGTTATGTGGCTTTATATGAATTTTTTTCTTCTGAATTAGTGCTTTTGGGGTTCATCAAGCGACAAATGGGAATAGAAAAAAGGCTACATGGCTTCAACCCAATATAAGTGTGGTGTAAATTATAATTATATATTTAACTTTATCATATAAGTGTTCACTAATTATGTTATTCATTTGTAGACAAGGAAACAACCTAACTCTGATGGTTGTGGGTATTATGTGATGAAAAATATGTTGGATATTGTCTCTGCCAATATAACCAAATCTTGGGTGAAGGTAATAAAAATGACTTTAATTTGTTATTTACTTTACGTTTTGCAAACTTAATGTGAATTTTCAAAGAATAACTCTATTTGTTACTTACGTGTTGTAGGTATTTGATGACCCAAACGAACTTAACAAACGATGATTTGTATGATTTGCGACTCCGTTGGGCAACATGTTTCTTTGAGTTATATAAAGGTTAAATTTTGTTGTTGTTGTAGTGGTCCATCGTGCAAACCTCCTTATAATTTAGTACATTTGTGTATATCCTATATCAGTACTTTTGTAAATCAATTATGTGTATACTAGATATTTGGTGCAATGAAATTAGATTTGTGAGAAAAATATGAAAATAACGACCTAAATATGGTCTATGTGATGTTGAAAAACTGTGAAAATAGCGACCTAAATGTGGTTTATATGATGTGCACTATGGAAAATAGCGACCTAATTATGGTCTGTGTGATGTTGGAAAAATATGAAAAAATAGGAACCAAAAAAGTTACCGGGAACGACTAAAAAATAGACAAATAATTTATACTCTTAACAGTACATTTTACACCGGAGCGAACGAAATAACCGATGTAAAAACTACCTTTTACATCGGGTTAACCAAAGAACCGATGTAAAAAGTGTTTCTGCAGTACTTTTTATTTTTGTTTACTATAATACTTTTTACATCGGGTAAATAAGAGAACCGATGTAAAAAGTGTCACCTAGGACTTTTCAAATCGGTCTACAAGAGAACCGATGTAAAATATGTCAGCATAAATTTTTTTTCGTTTACTACAGTACTTTTTACATCGGTTTTTCAACACAACCGATGTAAAACGTCCACCTTTTACATCGGTTTTGTCTTACAACCGATGTAAAAACACCGTTTTATAATTAAAATTTACGATTATATTTTTTTTCACATCAGACTTAAAAATTTAACCGATGTGCTTGGTGTATTTCTTACATCGGTCCCAAAACTCGATGTAAAATGTCTTCGATTTACTGCATCGCCTGTCTTTACATCGGACTAAGACCCGATATAAAAAGTCATTTTCGCCCGATGTAAAAAGTCATTTCTACACTAGTGTTTGACTCCATAATCCTATTCACCAAATCTTCTTCTGGCCCCTTACCAACTACTTGAGCATATGATCTATTTTGAACCCTATGATTACAATTTGAGAACTACTGCCTCCCTTCTTAATTTCGGCCCATAACCTCATCCTTGAGTGTGATATGTTGTACATTAGTGTACCCACGTTGAACTTGGGGATGTTAGTTTGCAACTTTTTTTTCCAAGAATGATAATACTGTCTAGTTTCACAGCCAGTATCCTCACATCCTTCACTTTTCTAAATCATACAAACCCATATCTCTTACCTTTTCTATCAAACTTGGATGGTATATACACTTCAATACCAAACCAAACTCCTTAAATACATCAAACAC
>OZ012740.1:83724209-83808480 GCA_963859935.3 Lathyrus sativus | reverse complement strand
TTGTATGGATCCCATGGGAGGCCTAGAGAGCCATATTCAAACTTAGACAAGTCATGGTATCAAGGTCAAGAACCACAATTGAGGTGTGTACAAGTAGGGTTTCATCTGGGTAACCCTAGGTCAAGGAAAGCAAGGAAAGGGGCATCAAGACCTAGCTCTAAGTCAGGGAAGTCATGGGTTGAGATGTTAGAGCATGTGTATGGATGAGTCAAGATCAAGTTCAAGAGAATCCAGAGTGGTTGGAGGGGTTTGAGACAGGGTTCCTAGGGTAAAATCCCCTGCATAGCACTAGACTTCCAAGCTACATAAGTCAAAATGCAAGTTTCAAATGGAGTCTTGGCCAACATGAAAGTTGTAGATCTTGACCTTAGCTTTCCATAGAGTACTATAAGTCCTCAAGAATATTTGTGGAGCTCAAGTTATGATCTTGGCAATCCAGGGGTAATTTGGGAAAGTTGGATTATAGGTCATTTTTCAACATGGGTCAAAATCTCTATCTTCCACTCCTCAAATGAAGAAATGTTCAACATGAGATGTGCTTAAAATGATGTTTTTATGTTAGATAAGAAGTCATGGGTGATTGAAATGGCTTGCTTCACAAAGTGATCCAAAATGGCCTAAGAAGAAGGTTTTTTCAAATGATTCAAAGGAGGGAAATTGGGATTTTTGAGATATGAGGCATACACATGGCATATGGGTAGTCATTTTGAATGGAAATTGGATTTTAATCACATTGGAAATTCCACAATTTTGAGATGAGCCATGGTTTTATGAGTTGCTTTGGAAATGGCTTTCTTACATCATAAGTAACATGTGCAAAACCATTCTTTAGAGCATAACCAAAGCCTTAACCCTTACCAATCCATTCAAAATATCATTTGGAGAGAAATTGGATCAGAATCAAGGTATTGAAGCAAGCTAAAACCCAGCTGCCATGTATGAACTTATCATGGTAATTTCAAATGCAAGAGATATTGAATTTCTCACATAAATCATTCCTGAAGTTTCTAGAGCATTCCTACAAGTTCTATATAAGTTTTGTGATGGATTCAAGGCATTGGTTGGAGAAGATTGAGAGAGATTGGAGAGATAGAATTCTGAATTTGCTCCTTGCAAAACAGAATCGGTTACATCATTTTGATCCATTTCAATCCAAACTTTTGCACTCAGTGTCTTTATCTTGAGTTGTTGAGAGAATTCATGAAGATTTCTGGCCAAGATTGTTGAAGAATCAAGAGATTGCAACTTGAGTTTGAAGCTTGCAACTCAAAATCGTATTTGGTGATTCAGAGAGATTCAACACAATCCATTGCATACAGAAGCTTTATCAAGCATCATTGATCATATCTGGAAGGTTTTGGAGTGTGTCTTGAAGAATTCATCACTCTGTTCATTCAAATTTCACAGGTATGTAAATCTCATAGTGTAGCTTGATATAGAGAGAATTGTTAGGTTTTGAATGGTTAGATGTAATGTAGATCATGGCTAGGTCGTTTTTGGTAGGAAAATTCAGTGTTTAGAGACAATTTTAGGTGGAACCAATTTTCTGTTAAGGACCATTTCTTGCAGTTCTTGATGTGTTAAGCTTAGTGGAATGGTGGAAATTGCTCAGTGTTAGGTGGTGATGATGTTAGGCACTTCAATTTTAGGATTGGTGATGTTTGGTTTTTGAGCTCGCTCTGAATTTTTCTTCGTGTTTTGAGATGGAGATACTTTCAATGAAAATGGATGATATGGTTGAGTTCCTGGTGAAGAAACGAGTGGATTGATGTATTTAGGGTTAAGTTTTGGTGAGGATCTAGAGAGTTGGTGTTTGGGGACGACGGTGGCGCCACCTCCGGCCACCGTCTGGTTATTCTTTCCTCCAACTTTCAAATGAGGAAGACAACTTTCTAACCCTAGGATCTTCAGTGGACTTTGACCCAAGCCCTCATCCAATGGCTCAGATCGCGTTTGATTTTGTGAAGAATATGAGTACAAGCTAAATGCCCTGTTTCATTTATTTTTTGTTTTGGGCTTAAGGCAGGTTTTGCTAATCACACCCTATTCCAAGGCCCAATTGAAAATACCACATGAATTGCTTGCTATTTGACACAGCGTTTTTCCTATTTTCTAATTGATTTTCTGATTTGTTTTAAGTTTGGTTTGAGCTTAGGTCATATTGATATGTGCACCCCCCTGGTTGGCCCAGACTGGAGAAACAACTGAATCCAATTGCTATTTGTCACGCACTGTTATTAATTTTCTTTAATTTCTTTTATTTTCATGTTTTGCATATAGTTAGAAAATAAATCATAAAAAATAGGAAAATAAACATTTTTAGGCCAAGTTTTTTTTCCCTGACTCCTTAGAGAGTCTAGAATTTTATAGGATTAAGAAATAACTGATTCATGCATTTAGAATTTAATTGCATTTTTTATAGTTTAATTGCTTTTATTTTGAATTTGATTGATGCATGATTTTGTTGATTTTATTGTGACTAATTGGTGTATAATTTTGAGTTGATTCTTGCTGGATTAGTTCGGTTAGGGAAGCATGTACCCTTAGAAAGTTTATCACATTTTTGTGAATAAAATTTAGGTTAGTTTGAGAGGTGAATAGGGGAGGTGTTAGACTTAGGGTTTCAAAACAGATAGTTGTAGTTTTGTGCATAGTTTGAGGACTAATTGGTTGATTTAGGCCTTGGGGTTTATATGGGGTATTGGGTATAGGGTTAGGATCCCTTAGAAATTTACCTAGTATTTTCTGATAAGCTTTAGCATTTTATCTGATTTTTGTAACTTGTGTGATGATTATGGGGTTCTCCTTTGGATGTTGGATTTGGTTATGCTTGTGTGGGGCTATTTTGGAGTGCTCTTGGCTTGGGCTTTGCTTGGATGACTTGAGGATCAAATGAAGTTTCCTTGGATGGCTTGAAGAAGCTTGGAGTTGAAGACTTCTCTTTGGATAGAGGGCTTGTCAGAGGCTTAGGGATTAGGGTTCATAGGAAGAGCATTAGAGTAGTCTTGTTTCTTCTTTCAAACATAGAGAGCTTCTTGTGCCTCTATTCCATCCCAGGACACAAGGTCCCCCAAAGAAGTTCCATCTCTCCTTAGGATGTATGTAGAGCATGCTTGGGTTGGGTAGAACCTTGAGGATACCCTTCACTTGCTATGTGATTTCCTTGGGTTGTCACTAAGCCTCTTAACATTTCAACTTCATAATTGATTCTCTTCTGGAGTGAGTGTATTGAAGATAGGAGCTTACCTAAAGCTTTAAGATTGGTGAAGATGGATGAGGGGTCTTACTTGGAGAATTTGTTACTGTCAACTTTTTGTTGTTAATCAGCTGTAGCTGTCAGAGCTGTTGCTGCTTGTGTTGCTTACTGTAGGAGCTGGATTGTTGCTGTCAGAGCTGGTGCTGGATTTTATTTCCTTTTCTGTATTGTTTGTTGGCTTGTTCAGCTTTCCCCTTAGGTTTGAAGTGAAGCTGTTTCACTTTGCCTATTGTTTTCCCAGGTTCGAGGTTGAGTGGAACTCCCTTTCCTCGCTTGTATTGATGCATTGCATGCATGTTTACTGCTTATTGTATCTGTTTCTTTTGTTGTTTATCCCCTAGGATCTCTATTTCCCTCTGTGCAAGAGAGAAATATGACAGACATTAGGATTTTTATCCATGCATGATAACTTTAGGTTAGTTTTTATTCCCTTTTCAAACCCTAGGCTTTTAGAGCTTCTTTCCCTTCTTTCTCAACACAATTCAAAACACAGTAATAAGAATAATCGATGTCGTACGCTACGAGCCTTAAGATATTTGAGAGAGGGTTGCTCGAGGGTCACTCTTCAGTAATCTGACTGCTTAGTGTGTTACACTTAGGGTGACGTATGACGTAGTCACTCTCAAATCATAGTCTCTAGTGCGTCAGAGATTGCAAACAAACTAAAAAACACTTCTTTCATAAAAGATTGAAAACAAACATCAAAGTGTCATTTTTGTCCGCTTGGACTCTTAATCAGAAGAAACCTCTTTTCAGAAAGATAAAAAACAGTCAGACAAGCCTGTGTCTTCCGTAGCCCGAACTACGTTTGCTCTGATCTTTCATGCTGTATGAAAGTACGTAGGCATAGGATGTTGTATCCTAGCGAGCAACCTTCCCCTCCTTTCCCGTAGGTAGGCGAACTACGTTGAATCTGATTTCTCATTTCAGACGGGAATACGTAGGCATAAAGTGCGATACTTTGCCGAGTCATTTTATTTTCTTTTTAACCCTTGACCTTTAGAGTAGATAGAATAACAATCCGTACTAGAAAACAAGCGTGGATCCCGTCGAGTACGGTGGACGTGAGGGGTGCTAATACCTTCCCCTCGCGTAATCGACTCCCGAATCCAGGAATTTGGTTGCGACGACCATTCCTTTCCCTCTTTACGTTAGGTTTACTCTGAGCGTTTCCTTTCCCTCCGTTGGGATAAATAACGCACGGTGGCGACAGCTGGCGACTCTGCTGGGGATTACTTTGGTTCCCTACGCGAGTCAATCCTAGCGCTTGTTTTCCCGTCATGAGTGTTGTATAGATTTACTTTTCTATCTTTACTTTTCGCATTTTATTATCAGCTTTATATTGTTATTGCTGTTGTGGGAAGGGGGTGATTTGTTAAGAGAAAAGCCGGACCTGGGCTTAAGGTTACACCTAGACTTAGAAGCAGAGAGTAGTGGTTAGCCTGCTTGCTTAGCTCGCACCAGCTAGCCGCGAAATCTGCGCTCGGACGAGATTCTCTTTGATGCTTCTTGCCTGGCCCTTAGGGCTCGACAAGTTGTCTGACCCGAGGATTGTCGACTCTGGGGACCGATCAATTGGAAGTTGGCTGAGGAGGGCCTCTTCAGGACAGGATGATGCCACACCTTCTGGGTATCGTATCATCGGTCTTGAATGTTTGTGACGCCAACGACCGCATAGGATGCCATACCTTGTATCAGTTGATAGGACACTTACCTGTGAGGGGGATTGGGGCATGCAAGAAACTTGACCTTCAGATCACCCGGTTTTCTTGATTTTGGATCAGTATGTGTGGTTACCTGGGTTTCTTCATCAGAGCTTTGGTATGGGTCTGTTGAGACCAGGTTGGGGCATTGTTTTGGGTCTGTCGAGACCAGGTTTGAGCAGTATTGTGAGCCTGTGAAGACAGATATTATGGATGGATCTCCTCAGCAATATGTCACTTGATCCCCGCTGCATTATTTTTTGCATATTGCATTGTTGCATACTCATCTTGCATATCATTAACGTGTATTTATGTTACAGGTGTGATCATTCCCCTCTGATTCGAGTGTATTTCCTGGCCAGACATGGAGTCCCTGAAGAGGACAGTTGCTTACCGGTTGCATTCACCAGATATCAGTTCTTTGCTGGGATTAGTTGCTCTAGCAAATGAGAGAGTGAAGGCTGAATTCAGAGTATCTTATGGGAGATTGCTTAGTTTGTTGTACAGACCTTCAGCATTTGAGATGACTGGGGTGTATACTTTGATGCAGTTTTATGAGCCACAGCTGAGATGTTTCTTATTTCCCGACTATATTCTGGCACCCACTTTGGAGGAGTATTCCGCTATGTTGGGAGTTCCTGTGTTTGACCAGATGCCCTTTATACATGTTGATGCTGAGCCTGAGTTGGCTACACTTGCTGAGATTGTCAGTTTAGACGCTTCTGAGTTCCCTGGAGGTTTGGTCAAGCTGAACGGAACTTATGGTTTTCACTTATCTGTCCTGGTCGAGAAGGCTACACAGTCCGCGAAGAGTGGATGTTGGGTTGCTTTCAGTGCCATTCTAGCTGTCTGCATCTACGGGATTGTCTTGTTTCCTAATGTGTCAGATTTTGTCGACTCAGATGCCTTCTTGATTCTTGCCTCGAAGAATCCAGTTCCTACTCTCTTGGGCGATGTTTATCATTCTATTCACTATAAGAATGAGAAACGTCGTGGCAAGAATGTTCCCTGCTGTCTTCCTCTCTTGTACAGGTGGTTCCAGGGGCATCTTCCGAAGACAGGACCTTTTGTTGATGATGTTGATACTTTGGATTGGTCTTCCCGGTTGATGGGGATGTCTGTTGAGAACATCATTTGGTTTGATCGGAGCATTCTTGGCACCGATATTATATATAATTGCAGTGGATTTCCGAATGTCCCTTTGATTGGACAGAAAGGCTATATTAACTATAACCCTTCACTGCTGGTAAGACAGTTCGGTTATGCTTTGAGGGACGCTCCTATTGAGAAGGAGATACAGGAATCTCTGTATCTCACAGGCTTATTAGGCACGGCTGTTTTGATCAGATTGAGACATGCATGGGCTAACATCCATAGGAGAAGGAAAGCTTTGCTCGGTAAGAGCAACAGCCAGGCTTATGATCCTTATTTGGCTTGGATCCGTGAGAGAGCTAGGATTTCCTTGATGCCTTATCCTGCTGTGGAACCTCTGTATCTTCCAGTGATTGAGGTACCTACTTCGGTAGAGAGTGAGAAGTATAACAAATTGTTGGCTGAAAATGAAGAATTGAAGAAAGCCAATGATGAGTTAGAAAAGGAGATCTTCCAACTGCGTCATGAGAAGAATGAAGCTACCTTCACTGTGAGGGAACAAACTGAATTGATTAATAGGTTGGGTTCAGAGTTGACGGAGGAGACCAATAAGAAAGAAAAAGTAGGAATAGCCTTGAACGGTGTCAGCAAGTGTCGCTTGCGCGAAAATAAGGTGCCGGCATGACAGAAGAGTCGCCACCTTTCGTTATTTATCCCTCAGAGCGGGAAAGGAAACGATCGGAAAAACCTGACGCAAAAGGGTAAGACAAGGTCATCGCAACCATTGTCTGGGTTCGGGAGTCGGTTACGCAAGGGGAAGGTATTAGCACCCCTCACGTCCGTCGTACTCAACGGGATCCACGCTTGTTAGTTTACTTGGGTGGGTTGGTTTTATTCTATCTACCTATCAAGGCTGGCTGAAAAAGAAAAGAAAAATGACTCGGCAAAGCGTCTCACTTTATGCCTACGTATTCTCATCAGAGAATGAGAAATCAGAGTCAACGTAGTTCGGCCTACGAAGGGTTACGGGGAAAGGTAGCTCGCCAAGACTTCGCCATCTTGTGCCTACGTACTCTCAACAGGCATGAGAGATCAGAGCTCACGTAGTTCGGGAAACTACGGTTTATTTCCTGTTTTGAAAGAAGTGTTTTTTATTGTGTTTGCGATTTCAACCGCACTAGAGACTATGACCTGAGAGTGAATGCGTCGCATGTCACCCAAAGGGTACCATACTAAACATCCAGACTATGGAAAAGAAACTTTCCCACAATCCTTTCTCAGATAGCTTAAGGCTCGTAATGTACGAAAGAAATCATTCATGATTACTGTATCTTAAACTTTTTTGAGATGAGAAGAGAACAGGCCCAACTAGGAGGGAGACTATCAAGTCCTACTGTTGTCATGCCATGGATTTATCCTATGGTTGAGGTTTGAACAGGGAACTCCTAGAAGTTGTCATGCATAGGCTTCAACCTAAAAGTCTATCATCAAATCCTTGTCAAAGGAAATAAGAGTCCTAAGGGATCATGTCAATGATACACCAAAACAGACAAAGCATCAGCTTAACAGTAAAATGCATGCAATGCAAGTGAGGGAGGAAATGTGTGTGGGGCTTCAGCCTCCACAAGCTCGTCTCGACCTCAAGCCAGTCATGAAATAACAGTAATCATACTGAAAAATAAACAACATGCTATCAAGCAATAAACAGTAAACTGCAATCATACAGATAAAAGAGATGAAATGCCATCCATGCTTGAGAAAGAAATTATCTACATCTAATCTCTCCCTGATCCTAACCCTAAAACAAAACCCTAATCAAATCTCTAAGCAAAGCCGTAAAGCAAAACCCTACACAAGAGAAATCAATCCCAGTCTTCAAGCTTCAAAAAAGCTTACCAGAGAAAGGGAGCTAAGTAGGCAGACTCATAGTGCCTTCCTCAGGAAAGCACTAGGAGGCTTATACTTAGGACTCATATCCCATGTGGCTCAAACACTGTGATCGGTTTACGTTCCTCCTCAGGAGAAACTAAACTCACATGAAGGCTCCAGCATCATTGGATACTTGAGAAATCCTACATGAACTAAGGGAACTAAGTGAACAGACCCATAGTGCCTTCCTCAGGAAAGTACTAGGGGGCTTCCACTTAGGAATCATATCCCATGTGGCTCAACAACTGTGATCGGTTTACATTCCTCCTCAGGAGAAACTAAACTCACATGAAGGCTCCAACATCATTGGATACTTGGGAAATCCTACGTGAACTAAGGGAACTAAGTGAACAGACCCATAGTGCCTTCCTCAGGAAAGTACTTGGGGGCTTCCACTTAGGAATCATATCCCATGTGGCTCAACAACTGTGATCAGTTTACATTCCTCCTCAGGAGAAACTAAACTCACATGAAGGCTCCAACATCATTGGATACTTGGGAAAGAGGTGAGAAGAAAGAATGAAAGACATTCATAGTGCCTTCCTCAGGAAAGTACCATGAACTTCCCTCAGACTCCAGGGTCTCAAACCTCACAGAAAGAGAGCAAGCTCCTAAACCAGGCCTTCAATCCATGCCTCCTCCAATCCTCTAGTATGCCCCACTAAGCTCCACAATGAGATGCCAAGCTCCTCCAATCAAAGGAATACCCCAAAGCAAAGCAAACTAACAAAACTTGCCCTAAAGGCCACACAAACAATCATTCAAATCTAAAATCGACTAAAAATAGTATATTATCTATTAAATCCTAATATAAATGCTAGGGGACCCTAAATAACTACCCTTAAGTCCCATATATTCCCCATAGACTAAATTGCCCTATAAAACCTAAATCTAAAATTGTTATGATCCTATGCTAAAGTTTTAATCAAATTCTATACTACCTAGAACTACCTAATTAAAACTAACCTAAAAATTATCACAAAATTATGAAATTAATTCAGGGGGAACCTAAACCATTCATCTAATCATACTAAAAAAATTGACTCAAAATCCTAAGGGAACTACCCTAATTAAATCCTACAAATTAGTATACCAACTAAAAGAATTAAAAAAGCAATTAAAAGTAAAAATGCACAAAAAATATAAAACTGAAATAAACTGGCTATTTTATGATTTTATATTTTTTCAAGACAGAAAATGAAAATTGGGAAAAAAAGTCTCATTAAAAATATGCATTTTTCAATTTTATATGAATTTTTGAAGTTTAATAAAATCTCGGCCGCAGGATGGTCTTCCAAGTCAACAAGTCCACATACAATCAATGGTCTAGATTATGTCTTCAACCTTGGTCCATCTAGGGTTTAGAATCCATGAAAAAAACAAACTCCATGCATGAAACTTTCCACCACTTGTTCTCTCTCATTTCTCATCAATGACACAATCCAAGAACCAAACTTGACTAGAATTTTATGTAGAATTCAACATGCCTTTGGATTTCGTTGAAACTAACTACACCATGCAAACCGAACCACACAACTCCATGGATCCAAACTTTCTTCAATTTTCGACCATCATAAAACTCAACAATCTTTTGTATATAATTAATCCTCATGTTATGCTCATCATCCTAAGCTATAGCACACGAAATAATACTCTCTATCCAATGAGTTCTTGACCATTAAAGAATCATGTCCAATTTTCAATCTTCACCAATGGCTCTATAACTTCCCATGATTAATCACCTAATGGTCACTAATGGTTTTCCAACAAGAACTAATCCTAGCCATGCCTAAAGTGAGAGGTAAGAACAGTTTTGCATACCTTGACTCTTGCAATGGTGGATGTTGAAAGGCTTCGAATCAATCCTTGTAGATCTTCACAAATGGTCCCTATGTGATGAATAACACTCTTCTTGCACAAGATTTGATGGAGATGGCTTGTATCTTCAGATTCAATCCCTTTTGCTCTCTTGCAACTTCACTTGGAAAGCTCCAATTCTTCAACAATGGTGGCTCACTCCAGCATGAACATGTTCAGGGATGTTTATGGAGATGATTTGTGTGAAAATATGGAAGGGTAATGAAGAGAAAAATGGAGTTTCAATACACTTTGCAAAATGGAAAGTTTTTGGTTCAAACTCTTTTTTCTACCACCATGAACATCAACAATCACCAACCTTTCACCAATGGGCTTTGTAATCAATATATAGACATGTTTAGAAGGGTCTAGAATCATCTAGATCAATCTAGATGGAACTTGAAGTTTCTAGGATATGGTATTTGCATTTTACTTCCCACCACATGAGATATCATGACAAAAACCCCATAACTTGAGTAATTATATTCATTTTCTCCTTAGGTGGTATTTTAGACAATATACAAAGCTTAAACACCTTGTTTATGAAGCTTTTCTTTGATTTGGCTAGGTACCCCATTATGCAAGTAAGACTTTTACAAAGCAACTCCAAATTTTAAGCCTCAAATCAAAACTGTGGCTGAACCATTGTTCTTAAAATGCCCTTGGGAGTCAAAATGACCTATCATATGCCATGGTTAGGGTTTATAGCTTGGATTTTGTGATTTTCCATTTCACTTGAATTAACTTATGTCCCATTTTTAGGCTATTTTTATCACTTTTTTTTATGAGCCTTTCCAACATCTCATGACCACCCTATTAGCCTTAAAACATCATTCTAAGCAACTTTAATGTTGAAGGTTTTTCCATTTGAAGCTTGGAAGTAGGAGATATGGCCATATGCTTGAAATGACCTATAAGTTCAAAATGACCAAAATACCCTTGGCTTGTCAAAGCCATAAGTTGAGTTCTACAAATCCTATCAAGGACTTCTAGTACTCTCTAGAAAGCTAAGAAGATGATATTCAACATTCATGTTGACCAAGAGATCATAGGAATCATCCTACTAGGGCAAAAGTTGTCTGCAAGTTGGGTGACTTTCAAGGACCTAGATTCACATACCTCAGATGACCTGTAATTTGTCAAAACCATAACTTGAGCTCTGCAAATCCCATCAAGGACTTAAACCACTCAAATTAAAGCTAAGAACAAGCTCTACAACATTCATGTTGTGGGGAAGATGAGATGACAATCACATCTTGAGCTAAAACTACCTGGAAGATAGGGATCAAACTAGGGGATTTTACATTGTCCATCCTTAGAAACCCTAGCTTAAAACTTCTCAAACTCCTCAATCATGATGAGTTGGTATAGGAATCATCCTTATAACATCTCAATACATCATTCCATGATCTCATGGCTCTTGGATTAGGTCTCAACCTTCTCCAAATCGTTAGTTGACCTAGGGTTGACCCAGTCAAAACCCTAGTTCTACCATTCATGGTTGAATCTTCTGAATTCTTGCATAATGACCTCTCTGGGCTTCGTGATGGCTTTCAAGACATCTCATAAGCTTTCTCAAAGCTTCAAGTTCATTCTCAAAGTCTCAGAATCATCTGAGGAGCTCCCACAACTCTCAAGTTATGAGACACACAACCTTGGTTTCAACCAATTCCTCTGAGGATCTCTTGAACTTTCTGATGAAGGTATCAACCTTCAAACACTTGATGGGTAAATAAATGTTGGTCAAATTTTAGGGTGCAACAGCTGCCCCTATTCAAACGGCTTGAACCTGACTGGGTGAGGAGCGAACGGCTCTCAGCCAATCACGGTGCGAGACGGTTGAATACCGGTAAACCTGAAAATTTGCCAACTGCACGAGCACACGATACTCTGCGGGGAACAAATCTTCGAATACTGCAATACTAGCTGCATGATAACTGTCTGGAGAAATACTGATCTGACATCGCCGTCAGTTATCCACATTAAATTCTTCTGATATTGTCATCCGACAACCAAAACATCCAACATCACCGCTGGAAGACTAAACCACCTGACATCACCGTCAGAAGCAGACAAAATTCTGAGGAACACCCAACATCGCCGCTGTAACACCAAATCACCTGACGTCGCCGTCATAAACCACCATAACTCGGGGAAACAAACATCCAACATCACCGCCGGAGAACTAAATCTGACATCATCGTCGGACAATCAAAATACCCTGCATCGCCGTTGGAGAACTACATCTGACATCGCCGTCGGACAATCAAAATACTCCGCATCGCCGCTGGAGAACTAAATCTGACATCGCCGTCGGACAATCAAAATACCCCGCATCGCCGCTGGAGAACTACATCTGACATCGTCGTCGGACAATCAAAATACTCCGCATCGCCGCTGGAGAACTAAATCTGACATCGCCGTCGGACAATCAAAATACCCCGCATCGCCGCTGGAGAACTACATCAATCAAAATACCCCACATTGCCACTGGAGAACTAAATCTGACATCACCGTCGGATAATCAAAATACCCCGCATCGCCGCTGGAGAACTAAATCTGACATCGCCGTCGGACAATCAAAATACCCCACATCGCCGCTGGAGAACTAAATCTGACATCGCCGTCGGACAATCAAAATACCCCGCATCGCCGCTGGAGAACTAAATCTGACATCGCCGTCGAACAATCAAAATACCCCGCATCGCCGCTGGAGAACTAAATCTGACATCGCCGTCGGATACTCCACATAATCTCTGCTGGGGAGTTAAAGAATCTGACATCGCCGTCGAACATAATCTTCTGACATCGCCGCCAAACAACCATCCAACATCGCCGTCGGAACCAAACATAATCTGACCTCGCCGTCGAAGCAACCATCCAACATCGCCACCGGAACCAAACATAATCTGACCTCGCCGTCAAAGCAAACATCCAACCTCACCGCTGGAAACAAACATAATTTGACCTCGCCGTCAAAGCAAACATCCAACCTCACCGCTGGAAACAAACATAATCTGACCTCGCCGTCGAAACAAACATCCAACCTCACCGCTGGAAACAAACATAATCTGACCTCGCCGTCAAAGCAAACATCCAACCTCACCGCTGGAAACACACATCTGACCTCGCCGTCAAAGCAAACATCCAACCTCACCGCTGGAAACAAACATAATCCGACCTCGCCGTTGAAACAAACATCTAACCTCACCGCTGGAAACAAACATCTGACCTCGCCGTCAAAGTGGAGAAACTTCATTGGGGAATTGGTCACACGGTAACCGGTAATACGTAGCCGATCATACCGCTTCATTAACACGGTCAGACCTTAATCATGGAGTCTTCAGGAGAGATTCTAACTTCGCCGTTGGAAAACCTGCTGGGGATGACGCTTCACCGCTGGGGAATTTGGAGAACTATCACGTAACTCCGCTCCGGGGGTCCAGAACTCATTCTGGATAAATCAACTCTGCTGAGGACTGCAATAATCATCTTGAACTGATAACCGTTCTGAGCAAACACTTTGTTGGGGATTCCAGGAACTATCCTGGGCAACTCTTGTTGGGGACAAACCAATCACGGCCTGAGCAGCTTCCAAGGATTCGGCTCTCTTGGATTTTCAGGAATCGTCCTGGGCGATCTTCGCCGGGGACTCTAGGTATCAACTTAAGCAACCAACTCTAGAGACTACGCTGGGGTCTTAAGGATCATCTCGAGAAAACGGCCCTGCTGAGGGATTCGAGAATCATCTTGAACTGAAGACTTCGCTGGGGATCTCAAAAATCATCTTGAGCACGCGACCTCGTTGGGGAGAATGTCAGGAATCGTCCTGAGCAACTGATCCTTCGGCGGAACACCTGTAAAACAAGAATGGTAACAACCTAGATCATGTTTATGATGCATATGCTTCGGCGCCATGCTCCACACGGTGGAAATGCTATGCGTTTATGCTAAATGCTATGCAATCATGCACAATGATGCGATCCTGTCAGCAAAATAAATGTCGAGGGGGAAATCCTCCTGTCAAGGAGAAGGGACTACTCATATAGAGGAATCATCCTGCTGAGGAGAGCGTGGACACGCCAATATCAATCGGACTCTGTCTGGGGAATTGATCTTCGGTTGACTGCTGCAGGGGAAACAACTTCAGCTGATTACTGCAGGGGACGAAGCTCTACGAGAACCCGAACCTGCTGAAGGAAAGCGATGTCAATCGCGGTAGTGAACTGCGTGGCCGCCATGGCTACTTTTCTGGGGATAACAACTCCGTGGGGAAACAACTTCAGCTGCTCAACACTCCACTGGGGAAACAACTAAACATGGTCTGATCAACTTCCAAGGATTCGGCTCTCTTGGACATCTGCAAACTTGGCTGAGGAAGGAGAAGTCATTCTGCTTCGCTGGAGAGAGTGCGACTCTGGGGAAATACCGCATCGGCTGTTTAATACTCTGCCAGGGAAAATCCACTGCTTCCAAGGATTCGGCTCTCTTCGGGGTTTGCAGACTCAGTCGGGGAAAGAGAAATCATTCCCCTTCACTGGAGAGTACGACTCTGATGAGGAGTTTCAATTTTGCTGGGGAAGAAAGAATCATCTGACTTCGGGGGAGAGTACAACTCTGCAGGGGAATACAACATCAGCTGTTCCAACACTCTACTGGGGGAAGAGGGAATCATCCGACTTCGGGAGAGAATACGGCTCTGATGGGGAATCTCAATTCCGCAGGAGACTTCAGTCTGACACCATCAGTCGCGGCATACTTCGGCGTACGAACAATTTCCTACGAAACCTGCACTTGTGACCCGGTGTTGGGGGAAGAATCCTGCTTCGGCGACTTTACTGGGGAAAACACGAGCTTCGGCACCCGAACATTTCTATGAAATATGCACTTGTGACCCGGTGCTGGGGGACGAATACGAGCTTCGGCGCGCGACTCAACTGATGAGGTGACGTTCCTTCAGGATGCGTCTGCTTGGGGAAGAGAATCATCTCTGCATGGGGAGACATATCAATGCTCACGATCTCGCGTTCATACTCTGCGGAGGAGAAGCCACTGAACTCTGCTGGAGAAAGAGGAATCGTCCCGCTTCGGGGATATCAATCCTGATCTGCTGAGAATAATCTCGCATACGCCTTACGGGGACTGACCCTTCTGGGTAACACTTGCTGGACTATCCGGTCTGATGAGGAATACCTGTGTGTCAACACTGCTAGGGATATCGATCCTTAGCTACTCATTATTCACTCTGATGGAGATGTACTGACCCTATCAAGGAAACACCTCTGACATCTGCGGAAGATAACAATCGATCACTGCACTTGAGTCTCCCTTCACCGAGGAAAACGACCCTGAACGATCTTTTTTTGAACACCCTAAGTCCTTCTAAGGTACGAAGCAATCCGCTGAGAAGCAACTCTTCTCTGGCTGACATCAAAATCTACCCGCCTAGAGATTACTCAATGAGGGAATCACCGTTGACTTCTGCTTGAGGAATGAGTCAATGACCTAGACTCGGAGGGGACGGGAGTCACACTTGGACTCTGTGGGGATACAACGTTGCATCAGTCCCACTGCTTGGGAGATAAACCCAAATCTGCTGGTCAGGGAAGGTTTCAGTCTCAACCCACTTGGGAAAATAGCACATCAGGCTAATCAACATTCAATGCTTGGGAGGGCCATACTCTGCCGGGGATATCAATCCCGCCCTACCGAGGCTAATCTTGACCCTACTCTGATAAGGGATAAATGTCATCTCAATTTGCCGCAGTCTCAAACTGCACAGGGGAAACCATCTCAAACTGTACATCTCTGCTGAGAAACAATCCTGATTCAACAACGTCAATACAGGGAATACAGACTACCAATCATGGAGCCGAGTAACAGGTTAGGCTGTAGGATAACAATCTAATGACAGCAAGGCTTCTTCAGAAGGCTCAGGTCGTGGCAGGGTAGTGGCGCGATTTCCCGACACTCAATTCTTGCTAGGGTGAACAAACTCATTTGAACAACTTGCCCCAGTACAATTCCACTTGCCCCAATTCGACTTTTGGGAATAATCCAATTTGAACAGAAAACAGCTGGCAACCAAACAACCTTCAGATGGCTTGTCCCAACATCTGCACAACGGGAGGATTCATCCTCAACTAATCAACTCTCAACATGGTTGGCTTCAATATCTCTGAAGTAGTTTGCCCCTGAACGAGCGATGAGCGACTCAACATGCTCTGATCGAACACTGGAGGGATCTGCGCCCAAATCGCAAGAATTCTGGATAACTGCCCCTGATTGGGCCTCGCGAAGGTTCACTTCCGATCAACCGCTTCTTCCATAAACTGCCCCATAATCAACTGATATTCCGGGACTTGTCCTCATACAAACTGATTCCACACTCACTGGAGGTCAATGCCCCAGATTCACAGGGTTTCACAGCATACCACTCTGATCCAGACCGCTAACGATTCAGTCCTGGTTGGCTATTCTCTGTTGAAGTTCCCCCGTATCAGCTACTAACCTGCAATTAAAATTGTTTATTCACGAATGGTAATTTTAATGCAGTGCTCATGCAAATTTCGAAAAAATGTACCGTCACTCATTTACGTGTCATGCTAGTGAGTGACGAATGAACCAAAGAGTTCAAACGTAGTGCTGATGTGATCAGTGAAAAATACGGTAAGGATATGATTAGCAAATCATGATGGAGTCAGGTTACTCAACCTTATCGTAATGCGCTTTCAGAATAAACCCTGCCTCAATTAGGTCTTTTAAGGGTTGTATCGTGGTCGGGTTCACGGTTCGTGAAACAAAGGATATTTGGCTCAAATTATGATTTGTACCCACCCCTTCTACGTGATGATCTCCGATCCTAAAGTTCAGTTAACTTGGGTCGAGCGCTCGCCTCTTCGAGAGGTATGTTGAACATTGGGAACAACTGGTTAAAGAATTCACAAGGTTTTCGGAGTGACAGTTACTCCTTTTTCGTTTTCGGCGTCTGTGTCTACACGACTTTGTCCTTGTTCGAGGATTTTTCTTTTTTATAATCCTTTCTTTTCCATTCTTTTGATTCCCTAATTTTTTCCTGGACTGACTCTTCAGAGTTCTTTTCGATTTTTCTTTTGAAGTCCAGCGGGATGCCCTGATTTTTGCCTAAGTATTTGCTTTCCAGCTTTTTTCTTTTTCTTTTTACTTAGCGGGCTCTCTTTTTCTTTTTTTTCTTGGAACAAAGTCGTGTGACACTGATTGTCTTGATTGCTCCGAAAGGATTGCAACTGTCTCACTCCTGATTGGTGAGGTTTAACCATTGTGGTTGACGAGGTACGTCCTCTGGAGAGGAATACGATGTGATTGGCCCTCGAAAGACAACGCTCCTCTATAAGACTTGAACGCTCGATCAAGCTACTGACAACTACCCTGCCCCGGGTTAAGATGTGAGGGTTTAACAAGTCCGAAAGAAACTCCTACTTCTCGGCTCGAAGTGGTTAACAAGGGATTCTCTTCCTTATCTCTCTGGTGTTTAGGGGATTTGAAACAATGCCTTATACGTCATCGGCAAGGTTTTATCTGAAAGCAATACGATCATCGGCTATGAGTATTCAGTTTCATCATCCTCCCTCCAATCTTTGCTAATCATAGTGATAAAGTGGAGTGAATAAAATGCAAGTGTCAGTGCAATGCAGTAAATGAGTGACAACGACATGATTAATTCAGAAAAAATGCATAGTCACTTTATTAATATTACCATTCGAAACATACAATGTTTAACAGCAAGTAGTAACTAACAGAAAAGAAACTACAAATGCAAATGGTAAAAAATCTGAGGACTGCCAATGCTGAGGACGTCTGCCTGTCTGGACCACTGGCCCTCTGGAAATAACCCTCTGAATCTGCGAGCTCAGACAGCTGAGAGGTTGTCACGCACAACCAAAACTCCATCTGGAAAGGAAATACACCCTTTGTCGATCAATTGTTGCACTTTCGCCTGAAAAGCCTTGCAATCTTCAGTTGAATGCCCCGGAGATCCACCATGGTAACCACACTGAGCATGGGGATTGTACCCTGAAAGGTAAGGCTCTGGTACGGGCTTGAGAGCTTTCGGTTCCACCAAAGACTTCTGAATCAACTGTGGAAGAATCTGGCTGAGTGGCATTGGAACATGATGAAGGGGATCATTCCTTCTTTCCAGGTTGATGCGAGGCCTCTTTCGATTCTGGTGCTGGTATTCTTTCTGCCAAGGAGCAAGAGGTCGTCGTTTCTGAATGGCAACGGTCCCTTGTTTAGGCGCTTGCGTCCTTGAACTTGATCCAGGTAGAGACTGCGAGCGAGGCGATTCAGTCACCAAAAGTCGCGGGACATATTCAAGATCTTTCCCAGCTTCAGGCAAAGGAGTGGAATCATTCACCTCTTCTGCAGGGTACGGGATAAACTTTCTTGATGCTCTCATGCCGCCCGGCACAAACCTAATTGTCCTTGAGTCAATAAGGTCTTGAATCTTATTCCTGAAAGCCTTACATGTTTCAACATGGTGCCCCGGTGCTCCTGAGTGGAAATCACAATGTGTGCTGAGATCAACGTATGGTGACACATCATCCGGTGGATCCAAAGTCCGAAGCTTGAGAACACGGTTTTGAACCAACAGTGGCAACAGCTGGGCATAACTCAGAGGTATTGGGTCCACAGCTCTATCAAGTAGCTTCTTCTTTGGATTATGACCTTCAGGGTTATTCTGAGATGCCTGGCGCGGCTGCTGACGAGACAGGCCTCGAGCTTCATGCTGTGTGGAGGATCCACGAAGTCCATTTGGCTTCGGCACAGGTGGCACTGACGGCAATGGAGGAAGCACTTTGGTCTCCACCTTGGGTGCTCGATCACTCTCCTTTTTTAGCATACTTCTCACCACTCCCATGAGAAAGCTCAATTGATTCTGCAGCTGCTGATTCTCTTCTCTGAGTACTTGCTGGTCCAGACGCACTGCCTGTATGTCATTCATGACCTGCCCCAACTGGCTTTGGATTTTCCCCAACTCAGCTTGTACCTGCTCCATTAGTCTGAGTTGCTCGATTCTGAGTCAAACCTGCAAACACAAGGGTTAGAAGACGAGCCCCGACTTCCGTCATGCAAGATGACTTATGCTAATGCCATGGGTGTCTGTACGTTTAGGAGATCACCCCTAATTTTGGTGTCAACGTGCCAACATGGTGTCAATGCAGTGATAAGACCGGATCCATTCATGGAAGAAAATATCTCATATTGCTCGGGACACCAGAATCAGGGTACGAAATGCGCCTGCAGCACAGACACATGCTAATGGAATGCAAACATGAATATGCGAACTAATGCAAAATGCAGTCATGCAATAATATATCCAGGTAACTGCTGTGGAGGTTCTGTATCAACAATCACTGACGAGAAGAAAACCCCGGTGGAGGACCACAGATCTGATCTGCCAAGAACAATCATCTGATAGGACCTTATACATAGGATCAAAATTCTGCTCTGTCAAGAACAAATGTCTGATAATAAGGACCCCTGATGTATGATCAAGAAATATCTGCTGATGAAGTCTTCAGACCCCAAATCAAAAATCTGCCCTATCAAGAACAAACATACAGCTGCTGATGAGATCTTCAGACCCCACTCAAAATCTGCCCTATCAAGAACAAACAACATCTGCTGATGAGATCTTCAGACCCCAAAATCTGCTCTATCCAGAACAAACCACTGATGACAATACTCTGATCAAAACCTGCTCTATCAAGAACAGACATACACCTTATAATAAGGTCCTCTGATCAAAACATGTTCTATCAAGAACAGACAAATCTGCAACTGAGAAACCTGGTACCAACATAATTGATCCACTGTCAAGAAAACCAGGTGGTCTGGAGGTCAAAGTTTCCTGCAATAAACCCAATCCCACTCACAGGTATGGACCTAATCCACGGACAAAGGTACGGCATCCTATGCGTTCATCAGCGTCACAGACTTTCATGAGTGACGATACGATTCCCAGAAGGAGTGGCATCATCAAGTCATGAAGAGGCCTCACTTAGCTGACTTCCAAATGATCGGTCCCCAGAGTCGACAATCCTCACGTCTGGACTCCCCTCAGATCCTCAGGACCGGAAAGGAGCACCTCGGCGAGAACCTCGTCTGAGCGCAGATTTCGTAGGGAACTGTGCCTGCTCAGCAGACAGGTTCGTCTACTACTCTCCGCAACTATGTCTAGGTGCATACTCAAGCCCAGGTCCGGATTCTCACTCATAGTAACCTCCCTCTCCCACAGCAATAATCATAATAATATAGTGCTGAAAGTAAATGCGGAAAGGTAAAGGTACGGAAAAGTAAAGTGCGGAAAAGATAAAACACATATGCACAACACCCAACAGATAAACACCCAAGCGCTAGGATTGACTCGCGTAGGGGATGGGAAACGGTCCCAGCATAAGGGATGGGAAAAGTCCCTAGATGCTATAAGTCCCCAGCAGAGTCGCCAGCTGTCGCTTTCGCGAAAATAAGGTGCCGGCATGACAGAAGAGTCGCCACCTTTCGTTATTTATCCCTCAGAGCGGGAAAGGAAACGATCGGAAAAAACCTGACGAAAAAGGGTAAGACAAGGTCATCGCAACCATTGTCTAGGTTCGGGAGTCGGTTACGCAAGGGGAAGGTATTAGCACCCCTCACGTCCGTCGTACTCGACGGGATCCACGCTTGTTAGTTTACTTGGGTGGGTTGGTTTTATTCTATCTACCTATCAAGGCTGGCTGAAAAAGAAAAGAAAAATGACTCGGCAAAGCGTCGCACTTTATGCCTACGTATTCTCATCAGAGAATGAGAAATCAGAGTCAATGTAGTTCGGCCTACGAAGGGTTACGGGGAAAGGTAGCTCGCCAAGACTTCGCCATCTTGTGCCTACGTACTCTCAACAGGCATGAGAGATCAGAGCTCACGTAGTTCGGGAAACTACGGTTTATTTCCTGTTTTGAAAGAAGTGTTTTTTATTGTGTTTGCAATTTCAACCGCACTAGAGACTATGACCTGAGAGTGAATGCGTCGCATGTCACCCAAAGGGTACCATACTAAACATCCAGACTATGGAAAAGAAACTTTCCCACAATCCTTTCTCAGATAGCTTAAGGCTCGTAATGTACGAAAGAAATCATTCATGATTACTGTATCTTAAACTTTTTTGAGATGAGAAGAGAACAGGCCCAACTAGGAGGGAGACTATCAAGTCCTACTGTTGTCATGCCATGGATTCATCCTATGGTTGAGGTTTGAACAGGGAACTCCTAGAAGTTGTCATGCATAGGCTTCAACCTAAAAGTCTATCATCAAATCCTTGTCAAAGGAAATGAGAGTCCTAAGGGATCATGTCAATGATACACCAAAACAGACAAAGCATCAGCTTAACAGTAAAATGCATGCAATGCAAGTGAGGGAGGAAATGTGTGTGGGGCTTCAGCCTCCACAAGCTCGTCTCGACCTCAAGCCAGTCATGAAATAACAGTAATCATACTGAAAAATAAACAACATGCTATCAAGCAATAAACAGTAAAGTGCAATCATACAGATAAAAGAGATGAAATGCCATCCATGCTTGAGAAAGAAATTATCTACATCTAATCTCTCCCTAATCCTAACCCTAAAACAAAACCCTAATCAAATCTCTAAGCAAAGCCCTAAAGCAAAACCCTACACAAGAGAAATCAATCCCAGTCTTCAAGCTTCAAAACAAGCTTACCAGAGAAAGGGAGCTAAGTAGGCAAACTCATAGTGCCTTCCTCAGGAAAGCACTAGGAGGCTTATACTTAGGACTCATATCCCATGTGGCTCAACAACTGTGATCGGTTTACGTTCCTCCTCAGGAGAAACTAAACTCACATGAAGGCTCCAGCATCATTGGATACTTGAGAAATCCTACATGAACTAAGGGAACTAAGTGAACAGACCCATAGTGCCTTCCTCAGGAAAGTACTAGGGGGCTTCTACTTAGGAAACATATCCCATGTGGCTCAACAACTGTGATCGGTTTACATTCCTCCTCAGGAGAAACTAAACTCACATGAAGGCTCCAACATCATTGGATACTTGGGAAATCCTACGTGAACTAAGGGAACTAAGTGAACAGACTCATAGTGCCTTCCTCAGGAAAGTACTAGGGGGCTTCCACTTAGGAATCATATCCCATGTGGCTCAACAACTGTGATCAGTTTACATTCCTCCTCAGGAGAAACTAAACTCACATGAAGGCTCCAACATCATTGGATACTTGAGAAAGAGGTGAGAAGAAAGAATGAAAGACATTCATAGTGCCTTCCTCAGGAAAGTACCATGAACTTCCCTCAGACTCCAGGGTCTCAAACCTCACAGAAAGAGAGCAAGCTCCTAAACCAGGCCTTCAATCCATGCCTCCTCCAATCCTCTAGTATGCCCCACTAAGCTCCACAATGAGATGCCAAGCTCCTCCAATCAAAGGAATACCCCAAAGCAAAGCAAACTAACAAAACTTGCCCTAAAGACCACACAAACAATCATTCAATTCAAAAATCGACTAAAAATAGTATATTATTCTATTAAATCCTAATATAAATGCTAGGGGACCCTAAATAACTACCCTTAAGTCCCATATATTCCCCATAGACTAAATTGCCCTATAAAACCTAAATCTAAAATTGTTATGATCCTATGCTAAAGTTTTAATCAAATTCTATACTACCTAGAACTACCTAATTAAAACTAACCTAAAAATTATCACAAAATTATGAAATTAATTCAGGGGGAACCTAAACCATTCATCTAATCATCCTAAAAAAATTGGACTCAAAATCCTAAGGGAACTACCCTAATTAAATCCTACAAATTAGTATACCATCTAAAAGAATTAAAAAAGCAATTAAAAGTAAAAATGCACAAAAAATATAAAACTGAAATAAAATGGATATTTTATGATTTTATATTTTTCTAGACAGAAAATGAAAATTGGGGAAAAAAGTCTCATTAAAAAATATGCATTTTTCAATTTTATATGAATTTTTGAAGTTTAATAAAATCTCGGCCGCAGGATGGTCTTCCAAGTCAACAAGTCCACATACAATCAATGGTCTAGATTATGTCTTCAACCTTGGTCCATCTAGGGTTTTAGAATCCATGAAAAAAACAAACTCCATGCATGAAACTTTCCACCACTTGTTCTCTCTCATTTCTCCATCAAATGACATAATCCAAGAACCAAACTTGACTAGAATTTTATGTAGAATTCAACCATGCCTTTGGATTTCGTTGAAACTAACTACACCATGCAAACCGAACCACACAACTCCATGGATCCAAACTTTCTTCAATTTTCGACCATCATAAAACTCAACAATCTTTGTATATAATTAATCCTCATGTTATGCTCATCATCCTAAGCTATAGCACACGAAATAATACTCTCTATCCAATGAGTTCTTGACCATTAAAGAATCATGTCCAATTTTCAATCTTCACCAATGGCTCTATAACTTCCCATGATTAATCACCTAATGGTCACTAATGGTTTTCCAACAAGAACTAATCCTATCAATGCCTAAAGTGAGAGGTAAGAACAGTTTTGCATACCTTGACTCTTACAATGGTGGATGTTGAAAGGCTTCGAATCAATCCTTGTAGATCTTCACAAATGGTCCCTAGGTGATGAATAACACTCTTCTTGCACAAGATTTGATGGAGATGGCTTGTATCTTCAGATTCAATCCTTTTTGCTCTCTTGCAACTTCACTTGGAAAGCTCCAATTCTTCAACAATGGTGGCTCACTCCAGCATGAACATGTTCAGGGATGTTTATGGAGATGATTTGTGTGAAAATATGGAAGGGTAATAAAGAGAAAAATGGAGTTTCAATACACTTTGCAAAATGGAAAGTTTTGGTTCAAACTCTTTTTTCTACCACCATGAACATCAACAATCACCAACCTTTCACCAATGGGCTTTATAATCAATATATAGACATGTTTAGAAGGGTCTAGAATCATCTAGATCAATCTAGATGGAACTTGAAGTTTCTAGGATATGGTATTTGCATTTTACTTCCTACCACATGAGATATCATGACAAAAACCCCATAACTTGAGTAATTATCTTCATTTTCTCCTTAGGTGGTATTTTAGACAATATACAAAGCTTAAACACCTTGTTTATGAAGCTTTTCTTTGATTTGGCTAGGTACCCCATTATGCAAGTAAGACTTTTACAAAGCAACTCCAAATTTTAAGCCTCAAATCAAAACTGTGGCTGAACCATTGTTCTTAAAATGCCATTGGGAGTCAAAATGACCTATCATATTCCATGGTTAGGGTTTATAGCTTGGATTTTGTGATTTTCCATTTCACTTGAATTAACTTATGTCCCATTTTTAGGCTATTTTTATCACTTTTTTTTATGAGCCTTTCCAACATCTCATGATCACCCTACTAGCCTTAAAACATCATTCTAAGCAACTTTAATGCTGAAGGTTTTTCCATTTGAAGCTTGGAAGTAGGAGATATGGCCATATGCTTGAAATGACCTATAAGTTCAAAATGACCAAAATACCCTTGGCTTGTCAAAGCCATAAGTTGAGTTCTACAAATCCTATCAAGGACTTATAGTACTCTCTAGAAAGCTAAGAAGATGATCTTCAACATTCATGTTGACCAAGAGATCATAGGAATCATCCTACTAGGGCAAAAGTTGTCTGCAAGTTGGGTGACTTTCAAGGACCCAGATTCACATACCTCAGATGACCTGTAATTTGTCAAAACCATAACTTGAGCTCTGCAAATCCCATCAAGGACTTCTACCACTCAAATTAAAGCTAAGAACAAGCTCTACAATATTCATGTTATGGGGAAGATGAGATGACAATCACATCTTGAGCTAAAACTACCTGGAAGATAGGGATCAAACTAGGGGATTTTACACTGTCCATCCTTAGAAACCCTAGCTTAAAACTTCTCAAACTCCTCAATCATGATGAGTTGGTATAGGAATCATCCTTATAACATCTCAATACATCATTCCATGATCTCATGGCTCTTGGATTAGGTCTCAACCTTCTCCAAATCGTTAGTTGACCTAGGGTTGACCCAGTCAAAACCCTAGTTCTACCATTCATGGTTGAATCTTCTGAATTCTTGCATAATGACCTCTCTGGGCTTCGTGATGGCTTTAAAGACATCTCATAAGCTTTCTCAAAGCTTCAAGTTCATTCTCAAAGTCTCAGAATCATCTGAGGAGCTCCCACAACTCTCAAGTTATGAGACACACAACCTTGGTTTTAACCAATTCCTCTGAGGATCTCTTGAACTTTCTGATGAAGGTATCAACCTTCAAACACTTGATGGGTAAATAAATGTTGGTCAAATTTTAGGGTGCAACAGCAAGGTGCTTACTTCCAAGGAGGAACTTTTAAGCAAAGCTTATTCCCGCCTCAGTAAGTGGGAAGTGTTGTGGAATACCACGCTTACCAGGCGGAAGGAGCGTGAAGATGAACTGAAGCTGCAGATTGCCACGCTAGAGGCACAGATTAGAGCCCAAGACGCAAAGATTGCCGAAGAGACATCACTTAGGAGCGCTGTTGAGCTTAGAGTAAGTGACCTTGACGAGAAGCTGAGAGGTTATGAAGTAAAGGTCGGATCCAAGAGGTGCAGACTCGACGAGGGTTCTGGCAAAGGAACCTGCCAGGACGACGCCAAAAAGCTGAGATTCACTGCCGAGCGACATGCATTACTGATACAGGAGGTGATCTCCAGACTGGGTCGTTCAGAGACGCTGGGGATATTGGAAGACGTCAGAGCACTCCATTTGGCCTGATTTATCTTTGCCTTGCTTTTGTTATTTGTACTTGTATTTTGACCATCGCCAGGCTTGTTGGCCGAGGTCTCTTTAGTTGTATTCAGTTGCACTCTTGTACTCAGTCCCTTGGCATTTGTTTATATATGAGGGTTTTCTGATTCCTTGCTTGCTTGATGGGGACTCCATTGTCGTGATGGCCTTCTCTCCGAAACTAGAATCGGGGGGAATATAACCTGTAGCATATTTACATATTTGCATCTGCATTCATCTTGCATGACCGGTATTCTCGAATCTATATCTTATTTCCTGCATCTCCAGGTTGTCCAGGATTGACGAACAAAGAGTCCACCGCTACTCAACCCAAAACAACTGCAAGAGAATCATGGATCAAGTCCAAGTGGAGATGCAGGAAATCCGCGAGAAGCTGAATCTGTTCATGCAAGCAATGGAGAACATTTCTAAGGGCCAGGAGAGCCTCCAGACTTTGGTACAGCCGCTGCTGACGCGGACTAATGGGAATGGCAACAATAACCATAATTCTCGCACACGTTGAGACTATTCCGGAGGATGGGCCCCCCATGCCCGTGGTTCCATCTGTAGTGACCCCACCTGTTGTGGGTGTAAACGATGGCGCCGGCGCTGGCAATGGCAACACAGGGAATGGAAATGAGATTGTTGTTAACAATGTTGGATTTGGGGACGCCAACCAAGGCGGTGGTAACAACAATGGCGGTAATGGTTTCGGCAACAATGGTTTCGGCTACAATGATCAGGGATTTGATTACGTCAATCAGGACGGGAAATTCGGCTTCAACACTCAGGGTTTCGGTTATGATGGTTTTGGTAACGCTAACCAGGCGTATGGTGGATTTGGTAATATGAATGGTGCTGGGGTGATTCCTGTAAACACTGGGTTTGGACCTGTTAGGGTCAACCAGGGTTTCGGTAACGGGGGACGAGGTCCCATGATCAATCAGCAAGGGTTTGGTCGCAACACTGGTTACGACGGATATGGAAATGAAAATGTGAATTGGGGCGAAGATTGCCAGGAGGACGCCTTTTCTGGAAGAGGTGTGGGATTTGAAGGACCTGTTGATCCTGTGCAGAGGATCAGAATGCTTGAAGAACAAATGAAGGGGGTAGTGAATCAGAACTCCACCGGTTTGGATATGACTACAATGGGCTTGGTACCAGGGCTGAGGGTGCCGTTGAAATTCAAGGCTCCCGCTTTTGACAAGTACAAAGGGGACACCTGCCCTAAAGTCCATGTCCGCTCTTATTACAGGAGGATGTCCGCGTATTCAGATGATGAAAGGATGCTCATGCATTTCTTTCAGGATAGCTTATCAGGACCTTCACTTGAATGGTATATGGGGCTGGAGCCCACCCAGATCAAAACTTGGAAGCAGTTGGTTGATGCTTTCATGACACATTACAAATACAACAGTGATCTGGCGCCAAACCGGGTCCAATTGCAGGGTTTGTCACAGAAGAACGGTGAAAGCTTTAAAGAGTATGCGCAAAGGTGGCGCGATATGGCAACGAGGGTGCATCCTCCTTTAATTGAAAGGGAGATGAATGACATGTTCATTGGGACATTTACGGGGGTGTTCTACGAAAAATTGTTTAGTGTGTCATTGAGCAGTTTCTCAGATTTGATTCTTATGGGGGAGATGATTGAGAACGGGATTAAAGTTGGAAGGTTCCAAGCAGGTGAGTCTACTTCAGCAGGAGGTGCCAGAAAAGCATTTGGTGGTAGACGACATGGTGATACTAGTGCCGTGTTTGGTGGCAGGGGCAGGGGCAGAGGAAGAAATCAGTATGTTCAGCCGCAACAGATAGCTAGTGTCACTATCCCCTTTCCTCAACAAGGGCAGCCTCAGCAACAACAACAACAACCACAGCAACAGCAAGGACAGAATCCTGGCCAGAGAAGGGTACAGAATGCGAGACCGAAAAGAGTGTTCGACACACCTCCTTCCACGTATGCAGAACTCCTCCATACCCTGCTAGGGTTGAACTTGGTTGAAAAGAGGACTTTGGCACCGCCTACAGGGACAGTACTTCCTTACGGATATGATGCCAACAAGCATTGCGAATTCCATTCCGGGGCACCCGGGCATGATGTAGAAGCTTGTCAAGCATTTAAGCATAAAGTTCAGGATTTATTGGATAACAAAGCTATCAACTTTGGACAGGTGGGTCCAAATATCGTACAATAGCCTATGCCCAATCACGGGGCAAACGCCATCTTGACAGAGGAGAATCTGAATCTAGTGATGGATGTCAATGAGCTGAAGACACCGTTGGGGGAGATTAAAAGCAAGTTGCTAAAAGGGGCTGTATTCCCGGGTTGTGATGAATTTTGCTTGGACTGTTGGACCCAGCCAGAGGGTTGTAATGAGTTGAAGCAGGGTATTCAGGCTATGATGGATGAAGGTACTTTGCAATTTGAAAGAACCGTGGCTAAAAATCCTGTAGAGGCGTTGTGTGATGAGCAGAACGATGTTGCGACGGTGACGATTCAGAGGAAAACAATAACGATAACGGCGCCTGCCAGGCGGCCGACGATCACAATTACCAAAGCAGGACCGGTTCCTTTTGAGAGTACTAAAGCAGTGCCATGGACTTATGGGTTGGAGGTATATTGCGATGGTGAAAAAATTGAAGTCAATGGACAACCAGCTGGGGTTGTAGATAATGTTGTCGGAACAGGGGGTATGACCAGAAGCGGAAGAATCTTCACGTCACCCGAGGTAGAGGCAGAAAGATTAGCCAAGGGCAAAGCCAAGGTAGCTGAGGGTGGTCCTTCTCAGCCGAATGAAAAGGAAACGTCACTTAAGGATATGGAGGAGTTTATGAGGCTCATTCGTAAAAGTGATTACAAAATCGTTGAGCACCTCCAGCAAACACCGTTAAAAATTTCCATCCTATCATTGCTGTTATGTTCCGAGGCCCATCGGAACGCTTTGCTGAAGATTTTAGACATGTCGTTCGTTCCTCAAGAAGTTTCTGTTAATCAGTTAGAAGGGGTGATGGCGCATGTCAATGCGGGGCACAGTTTGGGCTTCACAGACTTTGATTTGACTCCGAGAGGGCGAGAGTACAATATGGCATTGCATGTGTCAGTCGAATGTCGGGGCACGATCATGTCCCATGTTTTAGTAGACACTGGATCTTCCCTGAATGTGCTACCGAAGAAAGCCATGATGAAGTTGGATATCAGGGGGATTATCTGCACGCCCAGTGATTTAGTGGTGAGGGCGTTCGATGGAACGAGGAGGTCAGTCTTCGGATCAATAACACTACCGTTGCAGGTGGGGCCTGAAATATTTGAAACTGAATTTTATATAATGGACATCCAGCCAGCGTATAGTTGTCTTCTTGGGCGCCCAGGGATCCATGCTGTTGGGGCAGTCACATCCACGTTACACCAAAAGCTGAATATATGGTTGGGGATAGTGTCGTTACTGTTTGTGGAGAGGAAGATATTCTGGTTAGCCATTTATCTTCGTTCAAATATGTGGAGGTCGACGGCGAAATACACGAAACACCTTGTCAAGCCTTCGAGGGGTTGCGAATTAAAGACAAGGCTCAGGGTTCCAGCAAAATATCAGATGTGGCAGTGTCATCCTACAAAGAGGCTCAGGCTCTAGTGCAGACAGGCAAAACCAAGGGCTGGGGGCAGGTATTGGAGATTCCCGTGAAGAATGACAAGTTCGGGCTTGGATATCATCCTTCATCGTCAACATCCTCTTCAGGAGCGCCCAGGTTCAAGGGACCAGTCACGATTACGCCAAGTGGGGTGAGCTTCGAGACTATCAATGCTATTTCCGATGCTGAAGACGGAGATAGCGACTGTGATATGGACGTGTGGATCAAGCCAAGCGTGCCAGGACAAAGTCTCTGCAATTGGTCTATCCGGGAAACTGTTCCTGTGACAACTAAACAGTAATGATTTGTTTTCTTAATTGTTGAATAATCCTGTGTCCTACCCGGGGCATAGTGATTTTGCTTAAGGCCATTTGGTTATGTACATTACATTGTTTAATCATGAAGTAAAGGCGTTTTTCATATGCAAATATTGTGATCCCTGTTTTTTCCGTTTTTGTGTTTTACAATAAAATGGCAATGTGGTTATTTGCTTTGTATGCATTTTGAAGCATTAAACCATTTCCTTTGCAGGATTACTATTTCATATGACATTTATGAACCGCCTATGACTCGCTTCGACTTCGAGCACCCGGTATTTCAGGCTGAGGAAGAGATTGTCGAAGATGGCGACGTACCAGAAGAGTTGACCTGGTTATTGAAACAAGAAGAAAGAATCATTCTGCCTCATGAGGAAGTCATTGAGATTATCAATTTGGGGTCGGAAGAGGTTGTGAGAAACATCCGTATAGGGGCTGCGCTGCAGAGCGACATCAAGCAAAGGTTGGTTGAGATGCTCAAAGAGTACAGTGATATATTTGCTTGGTCGTACGAGGATATGCCTGGGTTGGATACAGATATGGTTGTTCACCGTCTGCCACTGCGAGAGGAATGCCCGCCTATTAAGCAGAAACTCCGAAGAACTAGAAAGATCAAGGAGGAAGTTCAAAAACTGTGGGATGCTGGTTTCCTAGTTGTTACCAAATATCCCTCATGGGTCGCTAATATTGTGCCAGTGCCGAAGAAAGACGGTAAAGTGCGAATGTGTGTAGACTACCGCGATTTGAATAGGGCGAGCCCGAAAGATGACTTTCCACTTCCTCACATCGATGTGCTGGTTGATAACACTGCTCAGTTCTCCGTATTCTCCTTCAGGGATGGCTTCTCGGGTTACAATTAGATCAGAATGGCTCCAGAAGACATGGAGAAGACTACCTTTATTACTCCTTGGGGAACATTTTGTTACAAAGTGATGCCCTTCGGATTGAAGAACGCTGGGGCAACATATCAACGTGCTATGACGACTCTCTTTCATGACATGATGCATAAAGAGATCGAGGTTTATGTTGATGATATGATTTCCAAATCCCAGACGGAGGAGGAGCATTTGGTTAATCTGCTGAAACTATTCAAGAGGCTCCGGAAGTTCAGGTTGAGACTGAACCCTAACAAGTGCACCTTTGGGGTGAGATCGGGTAAACTGCTGGGGTTTATTGTGAGCGAAAAGGGAATAGAGGTTGATCCTGCGAAAATAAAAGCAATACAAGAAATGTCGACGCCTAAAACAGAAAAAGAAGTGTGTGGATTTTTAGGGAGGTTGAACTATATTGCTCGGTTCATATCTCACCTAACCGCGACATGCGAGCTGTTATTCAAGTTGTTGAAAAAGGATCAGGTTGTGACCTGGAATGAAAATTGTCAAAAGGCGTTCGACAAGATAAAAGAATACTTGCAGGAACCTCCTGTTTTGATACCCCCAGTGGTCGGGAGACCTTTGATTATGTATTTGACGGTTCTTGAGGAAAGTATGGGTTGTGTTCTCGGTCAACACGACGAGACCGGACGTAAAGAGCATGCGATCTACTATTTGAGTAAGAAGTTTACTGACTGTGAGTCCAGATACTCCATGCTCGAGAAGACGTGTTGCGCGCTAGCCTGGGCTGCCAAACGTTTGAGGCAATACATGCTGAATCATACAACCATGCTAATTTCAAAAATGGATCCCATCAAATACGTGTTTGAGAAGTAAGCACTCTCCGGAAGAATTTCCCGATGGCAGATGGTGTTAACCGAATATGATATTCAATATGTCTCGCAAAAGGCTATTAAAGGTAGCGTCCTGTCAGAGTACCTTGCGGAGCAGCCTGTTGAGGACTACCAATCGATGAGGTTTGATTTTCCTGACGAGGATATCATGTACCTAAAGATGAAAGATTGTGAAGAACCGTTGCCAGACGAAGGACCAGAGTTGGGTTCCAAGTGGCAGTTAATATTTGACAGAGCTGTAAACTCCTATGGTAGAGGAATAGGTGCAATTATCACTACTTCTCAGGGGTCACACATCCCCTTTACCGCCCGATTGACCTTTCTCATTACCAATAATGAGGCTGAATATGAGGCTTGCATCATGGGTCTAGAAGAAGCTATTGATTTGCGAATCAAGCATCTGGATGTGTACAGAGACTCAGCTCTAGTGGTGAATCAGATTAAAGGAGAATGGGAGACATGACAGCCCAATTTGATACCATATATGAATTATGCAAGGAGATTGTTGCCTTTCTTCGACAAGGTGGAATTGCACCACGTACCACGAGCAGAAAATCAAATGGCTGACGCCCTGACGACATTGTCTTCGATGTATAAAGTTAACTTCTGGAACGAGGCTCCCCGGATTGTTATCTCTCGGCTTGATAGGCCTGCATTCATATTTGCCATCGACGAGGCTCCTAATGGTAAACCCTGGTACTTTGACATCCAGAATTTCATGAAGAACAAGGAGTATCCGGCTGGGGCATCCAGTCGAGATCAGAAGACTCTCAGGACATTGGCTGGCAATTTCTATTTGAATCCTGACGGTGTCCAATACAAAAGAAACCACGACTTGGTGTTGCTACGTTGCGTAGATGAGAAAGAAGCGAAGTTGCTCATGGAAGAGATACATGAGGGTACATTTGGTACACATGCTGGGGGGCATGCTATGACGAGAAAACTGTTGCGGGCAGGTTATTACTGGCTGACTATGGAAACGTATTGTTTCAAGTTTGCAAAGAGGTGTCATAAATGCCAGATTTATGTGGATAAAGTCCATGTGCCTCCAAGTCCTCTGAATGTGATTTCATCACCGTGGCCATTCTCGATGTGGGGAATTGATATGATCGGGAAGATTGAGCTTACGGCATCCAACGGGCACCGGTTCATCTTGGTGGCAATTGATTACTTCACCAAATGGGTGGAAGCAGCATCATATGCCAATGTCACCAAACAAGTGGTCGCCAGATTTATCAAACGAGATATTATCTGCAGATATAGAATCCCTGAGCGGATTATCACCGACAACGGTTCGAATTTGAATAACAAGATGATGAAAGAGTTGTGTCAGAATTTCAAGATCGAGCATCACAACTCTTCTCCTTATCGGCCCAAGATGAATGGCGCTGTGGAAGCGGCCAATAAGAACATAAAGAAGATTGTTTAGAAGATGGTTGTGACGTATAAGGACTGGCACGAGATGCTACCTTTCGCTTTGCACGGTTATCGTACGATGGTACGCACATCAACCGGGGCAACCCCTTCCTCATTGGTGTACGGAATTGAGGCAGTGTTACCGTTGGAGGTTGAGATTCCTTCCTTGAGGGTTTTACGAGATGTCCAACTTGACGAGGCAGAATGGGTTAAAGATAGACTGAATCAGCTCAGCTTAATGGATGAGAAGAGGCTAGCTTCTCTAACATACGGTCGGTTGTATCAGAGCCGGATGAAGAAAGCATACGATAAGAAGATATGTCTACGAAGCTATCAGACGGGCGACCTTGTGCTGAAGAGGATTCTCCCGCCACAAACAGATCACAGGGGCAAGTGGACCCCTAATTACGAAGGTCCCTACGTTGTCAGAAAAGTCTTCTCTGGAGGAGCCTTGCTACTATCTACCATGGATGGTGAAGACTTTATGTCTCCTGTGAATTCGGACGCAGTTAAAAAATACTTTGCTTGAAAGTGACCCGCTGGACAGTAAAAAGAGAGTCCAGGCAAGAATGGGGCATCCTGGAGAACCGTAAAAAATGAATAAAAGGTTTGGGCAAAAGTTAGGGATAAAATTGAGAAGATGTACACCCGCGAAGTCGAAAACCTGAAAAGGGCGACTTCGGCAAAAAAGGGTATCCCGGTGAATTGAAAACCCGCAAAGGGCGATTCACGCAAAATTTAGGGATTGGAAAAGCAAATGACTGCGGTTTGGATCTGATACAGCAGTGCTTAGTGGTTTGGGAGTACCTGAGGGTTCGTTTATCCAACACAATCTCTTCCGAAAAGTGAATACCGGGAAAGCGCCAGAGTCAGGCGAGTCATAGGAGGATCAGCTCATGATGTTCGTCTTCACCACGTTGCCGACATGTATACAAATATTGTTTTGTATTTTTTATTTTATGCTTTTTTGTGCATATATGTGTGTGTGTGTGTGTGTGTGTGCGTAACTTCCTCTTTTCAGGAGTTGCATCCGATGTACAAAGCTTCGCCTATTTATAGGCTCAAACAATAAAACATGTTATTCAGCATTTGATGTTTATGCTTTACTGTTTTGTATGCGGAAAACGCCGATGTTTTTGATAAACTTGCACTTGCATAACCTTGCTGGCCCTTGCCGATAATTGCTAAAACTTCGAATTGACTGAGGTAACATCGTGGATGCTAACCCGAATAGATTTGGTTGCATAGATTTGTTTTGTCTCGTTTGTGTTTTGCAGTGTTCTCGCCTTTGAAGCGGACAATTAGAAAATGGTGGCCCCAGCCAGAGGCTCTGGAAGAAGGACTTGACCCTATTTCCCAGCAGGTCGTACCTCGTCCCCAGAGGTTGAGATGTTGTTATCCCTTACCGAAGGAAGGATTATTTTCCCCAGAAGAGTATCCTCATGGAAGTTGTCCACAGGATATACCCAGCAAGACAAGATCAGTGTCCCATGCAAAGGTTATATTCCCCAGAGAGCCGAGTATGTGCACGTTCAATCCCCAGCTGGGAGGATTTCCGCGGCACGTAACCAAGATAATAGATTCAGAAGGATTATCCCCACCGAGGATGGTTTTCTTTCTCCCCACAGGTCATCATGCTTTCATCAGGATGATTATCCCCAACAGAGTGGTAGCTCCGAGTTGTAAACTGTACCCAGATAGTGGTCTCCCAGAAGGGTTGCTTCTCCCCCCAGCTGAGTTAATCTTCCCAGCAGGTGTTATTCTTTCCTCCCAGTGGAAATCGATGTGTAATTTCTCCCCGACAGAGTTGGTTGTACTGTCGGCATTCATTTTGCCAGAATACTCTGTGATACCCGTTCATCCCCAGCAGGGTGGTATTTGTCCTCAACAGCCGTGTGGAAGCAAGCTTGTCAAAGCTACCCCAGCAGCCTGAACCTGCATTTGCATTTGCATACATTATCATGTTTGCATCTACCCAAAAATGCGTAGCATTTCCATGCCGTATGGAGCATTACGCCATTACCAAACATACGCATTTTGAAACTTAAATCAGGTTGGTTAACCTTTTGCTTTCAGGTGTGTTTCTCAGCAGGAGTATGAAGTTACAGCTCAGATCTATTTCCAGATATTCGAAGTCTCGCCGTAAGACAAGTGATGATGCAATCACTACAAGAAACAATGAGATTTACGACACTTGAGTTGCGACAGTTATCACAAAATGGTCCTTATTTCTAGATTGCGACGGTTGTCACGACAGTTAGGGTCAACTGTCGTAGATTTTTTGCGACAGTTACAAAAAAATCGTCCTTATTCCTGGACTACGACAGTTCTCACGACGGTTTGAGGCAACCGTCGCAGATTTTTTAGGCATGTTGTATAAAATAATTGCGACAGTTACCAAAGAACCGTCCTCTTTCCACACTCGCGACAGTTAAGGCGAACTGTCGCAATTACTTTAGCCAATCATAATCACTATTTTTTTATTCCTTTGATTTTCCACTTTTTTCTTTCATTTTTATTTTTCAAACTTTTCAATTTTATTAATTAATTTAATAAATAATTATTATAATTATCATGACAATGTAATTTAATATTTTATTTAAAATAATATATATATATATATATATAATATATATATATATATATATATATATATATATATATATATATATATATATATATATATATATATATATATATATATATATATATATATATATATATATATATATATATATATATATATATATATATATATATACACACACACGCTCCAGTTAAAACGCATGTCAAAAGTTAAAAGAACCGCGTGACCAAAATTGGAATAGACAAAATCCCTTTCTTTCATTTCAGAATCATGTCTCTTTTGCTTCTTCTTTTCGTATCTGGAAAAATTGAAACAACCACCACCACCACCACCAGACCACTGCAAAAACCGTAAACCCTAACCAATCAAACTCTTAGATGAACAAAGCGACACCTATTTATGCTTTATTTCGATTCACTGTTCACTGATTTTTCTTCTTTCTCGTTTGCTATTTTCTGTTTTGCTAAAAATAATCAGGTGGGAAAGTAAACGAAGTTCCTGTGATAAGAGTGTATGGTTCCTGCTCGCCAGAAAACTTGCTTGCACATTCATGGAGTAAGTTTCCATTTCAATTTTTTCTCGTTTAAACCAATTGAAATGGATAGTTAATTATAAGGTTTTAAGAAACCGTGTGCGAAAACTGCCACGACAAAACGGATACTGATATAGTTATTCACCATTTTTATGATAAAAGAAAATAATTGTGATTTATTCACACGGCGGCGACTGTAATTAGTGTCACAACACCTAGACCAGCCAAAATCGCGGAAGCCTTTATGCGATCGCGACCGTTATTTAACACGTTCAATTATGCTTTCTGTTTACTTTTTTTTTAACACAATGCTTCCTGTTTACTTAAATCTTAGTAAATTGTTGTCATTATCGCGTCTAAGTTTAATCTAGAAAGTTGTAGTCTCGATGCAATAGCATATACACCAAAAACCTTGATGTTGATAGTTGTTTAAAACATTGGTCTTAAATGCAATATCTTTGAGTGTTAATAATTTCACACCCCAAAGTTCTCATGGCAGAACCTACAATTGCAACTACAACAATACAAACTCTCCAATCTTCATCTTCTTGTACTTACTTTTAATCATTCCAACACAATAGTAAAACAATACATCTCCATGTTATGTATAACCTAACTCTCTGCTGACAAACTTGTTTCGAATTGTATCGTCCCAACGATCGAACCTTCGAACCTTTCATCGAAAATGAACCAGCGGTAGCAGTGGCAGCCAGTGATTAAATTCTTTATACTTGAAAGTTTGTTGTGTGAACAAGTTATGAAAATATACCAAATTAAGGTGTGTGTAGTTATTGTTTGAATACTTGAATAATAGACTAATGAACCATTTATATATGTAGTTGATTGAAGAATAGGCTAAATTGGAATAACGACTGTTGATGTAATAGTTGTTTTCATACTGAAGAACTTTTGCACTTTGAAGATAAATTATATATCTAATATGGTAACTGTTGCACACTGACAAGTGATAAGAACTTAATATAGGTTGTTTCTCTTATGTCAAATTCATTGTTTTATTTCTCTATACTTCATTACTCTGTCTTGAAGCATCATGTTGATAGAAGTCGATGCCTCATCTTTGATGCTTTGATTTAATCTTACCATTTTTGTGTTTTGATTAATTGTCCTTTGCACTATTTTACTTTTTCTTTTAGTAATTACTGTTTCATTTATCTTGCAGGTCTCAAGGTATTCTTTCATATTCAGTGGATCAAAGTTATTTGGCTTCTTGTAGATTTGTGCATTCATGAATTAATTTGGGATGTCAACAGACACTGCTCTATTTAACCCATTGGTTTATAACTCGATATTTCCTTTGTACTATTTCCTTTTAATGTGGCGTGTTGGACGGCGGGGTATTTCAGGTAAATCAGAAGTACCATATGTTATTTATAACATTGGTGAAAGCATGCAATAACTGATCAAGTTGTGGAAGGAATATGAATCATCTCAATCTCAAGTTGAAAAAAATGCTGAAAGTCTTAATGATGGCCCCACTCTTGAAATTCGGATACCTGCTAAGCATGTCATTACTACAAACCACCAAGTAAGATCAACTTTGTTATTTTTTAATTTGGATTAGTGCCTTTGTTTTTGAGGACTTGGTACATTTATGACCGCTTTTACTGATTCTTGTTATTGGTGATGCCTTTGTTCTTGTTTTGCTTTCTTCATTTCATCTGATGTATTCTCGTAACATCTTATGTGAGGTATGAGGTTCTAGTAGCTTCCCTCCCTACTGTTGCCATGTCAGCGTAACTAACCAAAAATTAGTTATGACCGAGTGTAGGTTAAAGGAACTTGGGTGTAGGATTAGACTAGCTATATAACCACCTATAGACAGTCAATTTCCTCTCATGTAACACATCTAAGTTACAATTATATTTGTTATTTGATTGAGAAAAGTTTAAGAATTTGGGTTCACTTGCTTATGATAGTGTTCTTGAAATCATTTCTGCTCTCATGTTTCATATAAAATAACTTTGCATGTCTTTTTCCTCTACTACATTTTTCTAGATCTGCCTTCTGTTTATACCACGTTAAAATATCTGATTCTATTTGCCTACATCAGATTTGTACTATGTGTGAACAAGATTTAGGAAATGATGCAATTGCACAATTTAAACAGAGTATAGGCTTAGATAGGTGGGAGTGGGACATGGCATGTTTAGATGTTTAGACACTGGACTACAGTTGCAATGGGTTAGATAAATTTTGATTGGTTTTCTATTAGGCTGCTTCTGCTCCCGATTAAGGGTGTAGAATGCTTACTTAATTATGGTACTTGCTTGAATGTTGTCATTTCAATTTTAAAGAGTAAAATTTTAAATCATACCACAAATAAGATTAAGTCTATTGTGAACAAGGTAATACTGTTGTATTATACACAAATTCCTGCAACATTTATCTGATCTCATTTCATTTTACTGCATACACTTCTCCACATATAAGAATACCAATAAATATTCATTCTGTTTCTGTGTGGTAATATGGATATATACTAATCATCATCTATCTGTGAAGAATAAATGAAGTGGTCACCTACGCCTCGTATCTACATATGATGTGTACCAAATTAAGATTCCATAGCCATGCATGCTGAAGAATGTCACACACATTCTGTTACACGTGTCCCTCTCTTACCCTTCCTCTCTTCCTAAAAATAACCACAACAGCTTCTCGACTTCACCAGTTCACTCACCATTCTCTCAGTAGTAGTTTACAATCACAATCACAATGTCCAAACCTTTCCTATCTTTGCTTTCATTTTCCTTGCTACTCTTTGCAAGCGCGTGTTTAGCAACTCGCTCTGAGTTTGACAGACTCAACCAATGCCAGTTAGACAATATCACTGCATTGGAACCAGACCGCCGTGTTGAGTCCAAAGATGGTCTCACTGAGACATGGAATCCAAATCACCCTGAGCTAAGATGTGTCGGTGTGTCTCTTATCAGACACACCATCAACCCTAATGGATTCCACTTGCCATCTTTCTCACCCTCTCCACAATTGATTTTCATCATCCAAGGAGAGGGTGTTCTTGGACTTTCAGTTCCCGGTTGTCCCGAGCAATAAGGTGACAGTGTAGCAATGACGATGAACCTCTTGTTGCCATTAGTCTTCATTTATCCACGTTCAGAAAAGGTGATATCATTGCCATTCCATCGGGAATTCCGTATTGGACATATAACAATGTCGATGAACCTCTTGTTGCCATTAGTCTTCTTGACACTTCCAACATTTCAAACCAGCTCGATTCAACCCCAAGAGTAAGTAATAGTGTAACTATACATTATATTCTTTGTTATAAATTGTTCTTACAGTAGGCTCTTGTGATTTGAAGTTTAAAAGTTTCTAATGTATAATATGTTATACTCAATCAGTTCTCATGTAAATATGTGTTTTTCAGGTATTTTACCTTGGTGGGAACCCAGAGGCAGATTCCCTGAAACACAGGAAGAACAACAAGAAAGACATCAACAAAGCCACATTGTACCCGTTACTGGACAACACCAACAAGAAGAGGAATCCGAGAACAAAATGAAGGTAACAGCATTCTGAGTGGCTTCAGCTCAGAGTTTTTAGCACAAACGTTCAACACTGAAGAGGATACAACTAAGAGACTTTGATCTCCACGAGACGAAAGGAGTCAAATTGTGAGGAGAAATCTGGGGTGAAAGCAGTTGTGCAGGTGTTAGGCCATAGTTGTCAGCAGAAAGTTTCAAGCGAGATTGGTGTAGTTGGTAATATTATTTATAAGGATATTGGAAATGATGATTTTGATGAGTCCATTTTGGAACAAATTGACATTCTTTGTGAGGAGAGATCTGCGGTGAAAGCGGTGTAGTTGGTAACATTGATCTGGTTTCAGGAACTAGTTATGTTTCTAAGGGTATAGGAAATGGTGACATGTTTAGTCCTGGGATTGCTTTGGATCATAAAGAAGAATGTGTGCATAGTGATAGTACTAGGCAAGGTTTATTGAGTGGAACCATGCCGGAGGAATATTCTAAATACTTGGAATCCCTAAATGATAGACAAAGAGAAGCAGCTTGCACTGATGTTTCAACTCCTTTAATGATTGTAGCTGGTCCAGGAAGTGGAAAGGTTTTATAAACACTGCTTCGTCAACATTTTATTTTTCCTTTGAGTATTTGCTTTTTATATTGGAACTGAATTTTTATATTTATTGATGATCCCAGTGTCGTACCTCGAAAAATACGATCCTCGCGATGGCCGCGGAAAAATACTGTTCGAAACAGAGTCGCCACCGAACTTTATTCATTCCAAGGATGGAATAGGAAAATATCGATAAAACCTTTAAGGAGATAAGAACATGGTCGTCGCAACCAATATTTTAGGTTCGGGAGTCGATTACGCAGAGGGAAGGTATTAGCACCCTCTACGTCCGTTGTACTCAACGGGAACCTCTTGATCGATTCGAGAGTAAAGTTAACTACGCTTAATTGTTTTCTTCTAAGGTTTCTCCTATGGGGGGAAATGGGTGGTTTTAAGATAGGGTGCTCGCCAAGGATTGGGGCCCTTGTGCCTACGTATCTTCACTTGTAAGAAGTGGAAAATCAGAGCATTCGTAGTTCGTGGGACTACGGGAAAAGGAGGGGATTGTGCTCGCCAAGATCATCGCAATCTTGTGCCTACGTATCTTACATTCAAGAGTGAATGAAGAATCAGAGCAGCCGTAGTTCGGCCAACTACGGTAAAAGGTTTGTGAACGAACGAGTGTTTATGTCGCATTCTAACTGCTAAACATTGGCTTATCTGCTCGCTAGGGGAGGCTGAAGCACGAGTTCATATGCGCGGAAGAAAGGAATAAACAATGTTCTTTAGTAAAAGGTATGGGAACCTAAAGGTGGGAAAGAAAGAAAAGTGCTCGCTAGGATCATCGCAATCCTATGCCTACGTATTCTCAACGGATGTGAGAAATCAGAGCAGTCGTAGTTCGGCCGACTACGGTAAAGGGTTTGTGTTTGACGAACGAGTATTTAGGTCGCATTCTAACTGCTAAACATTGGCTTGTCTGCTCGCTAGGGGAGGCTGAAGCACGAGTTTGTTATGCGCGGAAGAAGGGACTAAACAATGTTCTTTGGTAAAAGGTATTTAGGTTAGAGATCGCACGAGGGCGAGGGATTAGGTTTATCGTATTGGATGTTTTGGTTTTGGAAAAGGAGGGTAGATTTTAATAGGTTTAAGGTTTCGATCGCGCGGGGGCGAGAAAGAGGAGTTTGGTTAGGTAATTTGATGGAGAATGACGACTATTCGATGAACGAGACGTCAGTCTCGCAACCAATTAGTCGGGATATCGTTGGAATGCTAGATCCAACGACACCTTTTTCATTCAATTAATTAGGAAATTGTATTTGAATGGACAATGAATACTTGTCCAAATAGTTAAGGCGCGTGTTTTAGACGAAAGGTCGAATGACACGCTACCTAAGGCGTACGCCTCAATAGTTGTCATTCAAGAATTCAAGGAGTGCGAGACTCCAAGAACTCAGTTCTTTCGTAATTTGATTAAGAAAAAATGATTGAATTTGACTTACGGTTTAGAAACATACTAGTGTTTAGACTTGATCACACGTGAGTGAGGAACGAGGTTAAATGGGTTGAAAACTTTAGGAGGAATGACGACTAATCGATAAACGAGACGTCGGCCTCGCAACCAATTAATCGGGATATTACTGGAATGCTAGATCCCAACGATACCTTTTTCGTTCCATTAATTATAAAATATGTTTGTTGGACAGTGAAAGTACTTGTCCAAATAATTAAGAAGTGTTTTAGGAACGAAAGTTCGAATGATATACTATTCAAAGTGTACACCTTGATAGTAACCATTCTCGAATTCAAGGAATGCACGACTCCAAGAACTCGATACTTTCGAAATTTAATTATGAAAATAATTTGAAAATATTAGTGTGTAGATTGAACTAGGGAGAGCGTATTGCTCGAATTAGGGTTTGCGAATTTTGAGAGGTTTAAACGAGGTTGGGTATTCTAAGGATGAAAGATGAAGTGACCACAACTCAAGGTGTGCACCTCGAGAGCGATCACTTAAGGATCCAAGGAGTGCTAGACTCCAAGGACCCACCACTTTCATGTAAAAAATTTTTAAGAAAAAGAAATTTTACTATACTAATTTAAATATAAAATGTTTTGAATTAATAAAAAAATAAATAAATTTGATAGAATTCTAAATTGAATCTAAATCAAATTGTAAATTAATTGTCATAATCTATAAGTAAAAATTTAAAATAAAACTAATAATATTATCTACATTACTAATTATAATTTAAGCTATATGTGATTATTTCCTAAAGGGTGATCCTATTAAATTCCACTAAAGTTTAATTAAGCTAAATAATACTAAATTACTTATTAACAATGAAGTAAGAAACCAGCCAGCATAGTTAGATAATATTCTAACTAAACATTAAAAAACTTGATTGAAAGAAAATAAATTCTAAACTTAAATTTATACCAAGTAGTCATGCGGATGGAGAGAAACGAGACCAACAGTGCATCGAGCAGTACAAACTGATGTGTGATAATTACTACTTATTAAAATAATAGGAATTTAAACAGAATATCTATAAACTAATAGGGAATGGAACCGGTGCATTAAATATTTCCTTTACTTTCCAACGTTTTCTAATCAACACTCACAATAGAAAACAGAGCCTCAATATGTTAATTTATTATTAAACTCGTCAAAGCAGTTGAAATGGAAAATGGATTATCAAGCAGTAAATACCTAGCCCCCCCTTTTTTCCAACTTCCCTCCACTCTCGATTCACTATCACTTCCTTTCAATCTCAGACTCATAATGAATCTCCCCATTTCTCTGAACCCCGTTCCTAAATCAATTCAAGAAATCCCTAACTCCAACTCAATCCCTAACAAACGAAACTCATAATCATAGTTCAAAGCATAATCATAACATATTGAAATGGATAAATCATGGTGCTTAAACGACTACGAGCGAAAATCAAATGCGAAGAGAACTCACCAACTCGGAGCAATCCCGACGGCGAGTCTGCGAGGTAGTTGCTTAACACTTTATCTTTTCCTCTTTTCTTCTTCTTTGCTCATACACTTTAAGCTCGCTTCAACTCGCCTCCGTTTCTGTTGGTTACGGTAATGTGGCTTAGTTCAAGTTGTCTAGAGCTTCAGTGTGAAGCTCTATCAACTCTTAAAGAGAACTTTTGAATGATTCTGGTGTTTTGAGGATTCAATTTCGCAGAGCTTCACTAGGTTTTTTTTCTTCCCTTTTGCCAATGAATAGAGTGGTATTTATAGGGAATTTTTAGGGTTTTTGGTGCGTGTGTGAATTTGAATTCTTGCTGAAGGAAGGGCTTAATCCGTGTGAGGTAGGACAGTGAGGAGCATTTTGGTGGTACAATTCCGTTAGGTGCTAATACCACGATTTCTGATTCTCTGGGATATGAGTGATAGTGACTTCTACGTTTTGTCTGTAGTGAGCTCCAAAATATCTACTTTTACCCTTTATTTTTACCGTGTTTTTACTGTGGACATTTAGAGATTCTCACTGTGCTAATGTGGCTTTTGGCTCTAACAACATTTTGACTTATATTGTTTTCCTTCGTAAAAACGGTCTCAAAATCTTATGTTTGTGATTCTTTTCTTACTGCAATGGCTCCCTTCACAATATTACAAGTCTTGCTGAGTTTAATCATTGCTGACATGTTTTTTCCTATCAGGTTTTTTCATGCTTGGTTTTACCTTATCATCCAAGTGAATATAATAAGTGAAACTTCAGGCTTGATAGCATTAGTTTGCTGTTTTGAGGATGTCTTTGAATGAAGCAGCGGAGCACTTTGAGACAGAATGCAATGTTTTGTATGGAGATGCCGTTTTGCTCACAGCTGGTGAAGAACACTTCTTAAGTCCTATGAATTGTTTGCCATTTGGAGTATACTCATCCATTATTCTTGGTTCATTTTTGTAGATCACGTGATGACAGTTAAAGACACTAGGGAGATGAAGGTAAACGAAGGATGATGATGACTTATGGGAATTCAGTTGTTGTTGTTGGTTCGAGCTGTAGCTGAAAGTCAACTCAATATCACTGTTGTCGGTTTGAGCTGTAATTGTGATTGTTGTTACAATGGAAATGTTTGTTGTTTTGTCGATTGTGGCTTGCGAAGGATTTGTGAATTGTGAAGCTTCAGTGTGCGGTGATGAAAGATGCAGACAAGTTATGTTGTGGTTTTCATGGAGAGCTTGAACTGTTATTGCGTGTTGTAGTTGTTCTTGATACTATAGTTTGATTATCTCTTGTTCATGAAAATTTTGCAGGCTCCAGCTCGGTAATATGTTGAGCTGCAAGCTTAGCAAGGTCAAGACGTAGATGAGCCTTGCTTGCAGCAAGAAGAGCCCCCCCAAACACCAGAATGAGGCTTTATCGGCATCAAATAGATTAAATCAAAAGCTTCATCAAGAAAACCAGCACGCCCTAGTAGATCAACCATGCAAGCGTAATGATCAGCTTCTGGCTCAATTCGGTAATGAGATTTCATGGTGTTAAATAAATTCCGTCCTTCTTCAATCAATCCTGCATGAGTACATGCTGAAAGAACCGCAAGGAAAGTAACATGGTTGGGTTCAAGGCCTTCACTCTGCATTCTTTTATACATATTGAGAGCTTCTTTGCCAAAGCCATTTTGTGCAAAGCCATTGATGACTGAGTTATATGAGACAACATTTGGTTCATCGACATCTATGAAGATCTTGTAGGCATCGGTTATGTCTCCACACTTGGCATAGAATGATATAAGAGAATTTTGTATTGAAAGATCATGTTCCAGGTTCATCTTCAGAACATGGGAATGAATCTGAAGCCCTTCATTCAGTGCCACCAAAGCAGCTGAAGAAGCAAAAACACTACTAATAGTTACAGGATTTGGCCTGCACCCTTCCTGATTCATCCGAACATACCAACGCAAAGCCTCCTCGTACTCCTCATTACTCACAAAACCAGATATAATAACTGTCCATACAAAATCATCTTTCTCTTTCAACATATTAAACAGTTCAATGGCCTTTCCAATTCTTCCATCCTTTGCCAACCCCCTGATCACAGCACTCCAAGAAACCACATCCCTCTCACTCTCCCTCACATTCTCAAAAACCCTCAAAGCTTCCTTTGTTTCACCCATTTTCAAATACCCACATATCAAAGCATTGGAACAAACAGGGTCACGAAACTCACGTGGAGCTTCAAGGTAGAGTTTTTCAGCCATATTGAACTTCCTTGCCTTAACAAAACCCATTATCATGGCAGCATATGACACCGCATTTCTGTCGCGAATCGTGGTAAAAAGCTCATAAGCTTTGGTGACATTACAACCATTGTGAATGTAAGCAGAGACCATAGCATTGTAAGAAGCTGTTGTTCGTTCAGGCATTTCGTCGTACAGTTTACGGGCGTTTGCAATTTGACCGTTTTGGGCATAAACCGTGAGCATGGCTGTCCAAGTAACAGTGTTCTTACGGGGCATTCTGTGGAATATTGTTTCTGCTGCTTTAACGTTGTCGTTTCGACCATTTTCTGAAATCTTGACATTACAGTGTGTGACAAAGTTAGTAGTAGATTTTGCAGAGTTGGTTTGATTTAGAGTGAAGTTTGTGGCGTATTGTTTCATACTATTATGAACTAACAAGTGTTCTTTCCATTTCATCTGAAATCAGGTGTCCATTTAATCATATCCATATTGATGAGATTGACCTTGAGACTGATGGATTTGCATAATAAGGGCATTCCATTCCTCAAACATAGCTTGTATGGTTAGGAACTAATTCATTATACTATATAAAAAAAATGAATCGAAATATCTTCTAGACGAATTGTATCTAAATTCTAGTTCAATTATGACTCGAAACTTGCAAGCTAAATCTAAGTTTGTCACAAACTGATTTAGAATCCAAATGTAGCTTGACGCTTGCAATCAATTCGAACAAAGCTTGAGGCAAAATCGGTCGTGTCTAGAAGCATCATGTGAAGTATCTTTGCACAACTCGAATTATGGGCATATCATAACAAGCAACTTGTAGTGAGACTTAAACAACCTTTAGAGAAGTTTGTAATTAATTTGAAATAGGGTGCCAATTTCTTGAAACTGTGTGGCAAGATAGATCCAATCATGTACTTTATGTTATTGATCATATCATGTCTGTCTGATCGTGAGAACGAGGACACACACAAGTTTGGGTACAAGGGGCTGGAGGCGCGCTCCTCCCATAATAGTTCAGCATAAATCGCCATGGATTATCACCACAATGAGTATAACGAAAAGTCTTCATAACAAAACCTTAGAGAGTCATGGCCAGAAGTCATGTGGCAGTAGTACGTTTATTAAATACCAAAGTAGGACAAATTTGGGGTATGACACCCAGACATCTACAATGGTTGAGCGAGTTTTGATGCTACTTAATGAGGTGACACATTTTTTTCCTGTGATTTATGATATAGATACAGTACACTTATCTTTCATTCTTGTCCCTCTTTTTCTCTGTTTCCGAGTTGATTTATTTTGAGCTAATGTGTTTAAATCTTTTTGCTTCTAATTTCCACTATCCGCTAAATGTGTGCAGGGCATTAGTCCGTCAAACATTCTTGCAATGACATTTACATGCACAGCAGCTGCTGAAATGAGAAAACGTGTTGGAGCCATAACTGGGAAGGAAATAGCAAAAGAACTTACAATCAGCACTTTTCATTCATTTTGCTTGCAACTTTGTCGTTCACATGCAGAAAAGTTAGTTACTCTGAATTTGCTGGAGTTTTTTTCTTACTTTGTTAATTAGTTGCAGCTTATAAATTCCAACTTGTGAGCTTCTTTGTGTTGTGTCTACTACGCCGTGGCTCTTTTAGGATGCCTCAAATGACATGCCAATGAAAGATCACTCCTTAGTTCATAGTCATGATATGTTTGTTGCAAAATAGCTTCTCTGTAGTCAATTTTATGGCGTAGTTTGCTGTAGACCGTTCGATTGAGAAAGATAATTGTTTCTTAATCTAACAGTTTGCGACTTGTTGCAGATGATTCAAATATGATCTACTGTGGTCGTGTTTTTTTATTTCGGTTTGATGTTTGGATTTGTCATTGAATGATATGTTTTAATTGTTAGTAGAGATACATGCAAGTCCATAAATTATGCGGAAAGTCGGTTCTGCAGAAAAGATTATGAACAGGTATATATTCAATGCCTCCCCTTAGTTATTGGAAAGTTTTAGCAATGTTTTTGTAGAAATTTCGTAATTTATCTGGTTTGAAATAAAATTATATTTTTCCTTGATACTTTGTTATATGTGATTTTTGTCAGTGCTTACACCTGAAATCTAATAGAATTAATGAAAATTGATTTTGGAGAAATTACATGTTATGACTTGGCAATAGCAAGTCCAATTAAATTTAATTGCATACTAAATTTTTGTTGTCTATTTTTTCACAGTTATGTGAAGGCCTTCAAAGAATGTTGGGAGAGCCAGTTTCAGTGGGCGTGGATGATCTAACATGGACAATGGTGAAGTGTATGACTCCTAGAGTTGTGATATTGATAGTAGTAAAAGTGGATTATTGACAGAAAGTTACAGCAAACCGAATGTTGCTCTTTCTGCGATGCATGAATGTTTTGAGCCCCTAAAGGAATCCTCCTCTAGAAGAGATCTGGTGGAAGATGTTATGCTCAAATTAGATTAACAACTACAGTCCTATGTAAGATAGGATTAGAGGACGTTAAAATATATACAAGTCAATTAAGTACTTATTCAATAAGTGATTACCATATAACTTATATGTAAGCTATCTTTTCCTATAATTAAGAGGGAATTAGTTTAAGCTCTGCATCAATTGACACAACTTGTACTCACTTAACATTTGGTGACACATGTTCTTCGATACTTAATCAGGGAGATGTTTGTTGATTTTTCAAATTTAGTTCTTTTCTGATTTGTGTTTTCTTAATATTAGTTGATACATCAAGGTTTTATAATATCTTTGATATTATATTAGAGTAGCTTTAGTAATTTTCTACTATTAGTATTATATAAATATATATTTATTTTTTATTTTTTATAATATAGCTAAAATATTAAGGGTAGAATTTTTTAAAAATATTTGCAATTTGCGGCGGTTCAACTCTACTATTAGTATTATATAAATATATATTTTTTTTTATTTTTTATAATATAGCTAAATATTAAGGGTAGAATTTTTTAAAAATATTCGCAATTTGCGGCCGTTCAAACCGCCACAATTTACCTGCACTTAAAAATCAAAACCATATTCGCGACAGTATTTAACTGTTGTCATTTCTAATTTATGTCAGTTCCAACCAGTCGTGAAATAGAGTTCACGACAATTTTAAACCGTCACAATCAACAATGAAAATAAAAATCAAAAGGTTAGTAACGACGGTCTTTAACCGTCGCTATCTCCAGTTTAGGTCAGTTCAAGCCCGTCGTGAAATATAACGACGGTTGTGTGTGACGGTTTTTTCAACCGTCGCTAAACAGCCTAGGGACACACGTTTCTGCGACGGTACTACAACCATCGTAGAATGTAATTGGTGGTGGTTTTAACCGTCATAACTTGGCAAAATAACTGTTGCAATCCATCATTTTTCTTGTAGTGAATCCTTGTTGTTATTCCCCACAGAGTTACTGGCTGAAGTTTCTCTGATCCGACCAGCGGAGTGTTTTTCTTCAGGTTTGCTGTCGCGGCAGCATTGCAGGGTTTCATAAGTCAAAATTTCAGAAGTGGTCACTTGTTGTCGAAACGGGTGTCGGGCAGTTATTTTCAGAATATCCCCAGTGGAGTAGCTACTACCAAGAATAGGAAAGGAAGCTATATCCAAGATGAATTTTCCCGTATGAAGCAGGCGGATGAACTTTCCTGTATGAATCAGGCATATGGACTTTTCCCGTATGAAGCAGGCGGATGAACTTTCTTGTATGAATCAGGCAGATGTATTTTCCCGTATGAAGCAGGCGGATGAACTTTCCTGTATGAATCAGGCAGATGTATTTTCCCGTATGAAGCAGGCGGATGAACTTTCCTGTATAAATCAGGCAGATGTATTTTCCCGTATGAAGCAGGCAGATGAACTTTCCTATAAGAATCAGGTAGATGTGTTTTCCCATATGAAGCAGGCGGACGAATTTTCCTGTATGAATCAGGCAGATGGACTTTTCCCGTATGAAGCAGGCGGATGAATTTTCCTGTATGAATCAGGCAGATGGACTTTTCCCGTATGAAGCAGGCGGATGGAGTTTCCTGTAATCAGGCAGATGACTTTTCCCGTATGAAGCAGGCGGATGAACTTTCCGATATCCCGATAAACGATTCTCCCGTGATGGACAAAGTATGTGAGTGGTGTTCCGATATTTGACAAAATTATTTTCCCCAAGGAAATCGCCATGATTCCCTTGCGTTACTATCCCCAGTAGAGCCCTCTTCAAAGTCGTTTGTGGGTTGGGACTAACGGAGTTGGCTGCTGTAGAGGTAGGCAGAGAAACGGTATTCAGATAATTTTCCCGTATGGAGCAGGCGGATGAACTTCCCTGTGATCAGGCAGATGTGTTTTCCCATATGAAGCAGGCGGAGGGAGTTTCCTGTAATCAGGCAGATGTGTTTTCCTATATGAAGCAGGCGGATGAGTTTTCATGTAATCAGGCAGATGAATTTTCCCATATGAAGTAGACGGATGGGGTTTCCTGTGTATAGGCAGATGATTTGCCTGTAGGGATCGGCAAATGAGTTCCCTGTGATTAGACGGAAATGTTTCCCTAGCAAAGTCATTGGGATTTTTCTGTATTGGCATAATATAGCGTCCTAACATGGACAAAGTTCTATCCCCGCGATGATAGAATCTTTTTCGGGTTGATGAAAATGATCCCCAACATGATCGCTAAGTTGTTTTCTCCGTATTAACAGACGGCGGAGTTTTAACATGGACGAAAGGCGGGATGTTTCGATAAGAGGAAGTTCAAAGCCTGTGGCGATACGCAGGCGGTTGACATTAAAATCAGGATTTGATATCAGATAATTGATCAGTTTTTGTCGTAACAACCGGATTCAGTCAGCGGATGTTGTTTTCCAAGCAGTTTGTGCAGTTTATTTCTGCGGTTGGCAAATTTCTGGGTTCTTGGTATTCAACCGTCTCGTACCTCGATTGTTTGAAGTCCGTTCTCTCTTCACCCAGTCGGGTCCAAGCCGTTTGAATAGGGGCAGCTGTTGCACCCTAAAATTTGCTCAACCTATTTCACCTAGTTTATGTTTCAATTGCATTATCATCTGCATAGTCACATCATGTACATGGTCCAAACATTTGCATATCATAACATAGCAAGTCATCTAACAGGGGATCAAGTGTCATTCTTATCCAAGGAAGCACATCAAGGGGCCTTATTCAAGCTGAAGAACATCCAAGTCATCAAGGAATGGGTTGAAGCCTTGAGGAGATTTGAGTGTCAACAAGTGGATTTCTCTCCTAACTTGAAGTGTATTGAAGGTCATCAATGGGGTATGAAGCATGGAATCATGAATTTTAGGTGTGTATGGATCCCATGGGAGGCCTAGAGAGCCATATTGAAACTTAGACAAGTCATGGTATCAAGGTCAAGAACCACAGTTGAGGTGTGTACAAGTAGGGTTTCATCTGGGTAACCCTAGGTCAAGGAGAGCAAGGAAAGGGGTATCAAGACCTAGCTCTAAGTCAGGGAAGTCATGGGTTGAGATGTTAGAGCATGTGTATGGATGAGTCAAGATCAAGTTCAAGAGAATCCAGAGTGGGGTGAGGGGTTTGAGACAGGGTTCCTAGGGTAAAATCCTCTACATAGCACTAGACTTCCAAGCTACATAAGTCAAAATGAAAGTTTCAACTGGAGTCTTGGCCAATATAAAAGTTGTAGATCTAGATCTTAGCTTTCCATAGAGTACTAGAAGTCCTCAAGAAGATTTGTGGAGCTCAAGTTATGATCTTGGCAATCCAGGGGTAATTTGGGAAAGTTGGATTATAGGTCATTTTTCAACATGGGTCAAAATCTCTATCTTCCACTCCTCAAATGAAGAAATGTTCAACATGAGATGTGCTTAAAATGATGTTTTTAGGTCAGATAAGAAGTCATGGGTGATTGAAATGGCTTGCTTCACAAAGTGATCCAAAATGGCCTAAAAAGAAGGTTTTTTCAAATGATTCAAAGGAGGGAAATTGGGATTTTTGAGATATGAGGCATACACATGGCATATGGGTAGTCATTTTGAATGGAAATTGGATTTTAATCACATTGGCAATTCCACAATTTTGAGATGAGCCATGGTTTTATGAGTTGCTTTGGAAATGGCTTTCTTACATCATAAGTAACATATGCAAAACCATTCTTTAGAGCATAACCAAAGCCTTAACCCTTACCAATCCATTCAAAATATCATTTGGAGAGAATTTGGATCAGAATCAAGGTATTGAAGCAAGCTAAAACCCAGCTGCCATGTATGAACTTATCATGGTAATTTCAAATGCAAGAGATATTGAATTTCTCACATAGATCATTCCTGAAGTTTCTAGAGCATTCCTACAAGTTCTATATAAGGTTTGTGATGGATTCAAGGCATTGGTTGGAGAAGATTGAGAGAGATTGGAGAGATAGAATTCTGAATTTGCTCCTTGCAAAACAGAATCGGTTACATCATTTTGATCCATTTCAATCCAAACTTTTGCACTCAGTGTCTTTATCTTGAGTTGTTGAGAGAATTCATGAAGATTTCTGGCCAAGATTGTTGAAGAATCAATAGATTGCAACTTGAGTTTGAAGCTTGCAACTCAAAATCGTATTTGGTGATTCAGAGAGATTCAACACAATCCATTGCATACAGAAGCTTTATCAAGCATCATTGATCATATCTGGAAGGTTTTGGAGTGTGTCTTGAAGAATTCATCACTCTGTTCATTCAAATTTCACAGGTATGTAAATCTCATCGTGTAGCTTGATAAAGAGAGAATTGTTAGGTTTTGAATGGTTAGATGTAATGTAGATCATGGCTAGGTCGTTTCTGGTAGGAAAATTCAGTGTTTAGAGACAATTTTAGGTGGAACCAATTTTCTGTTGAGGACCATTTCTTGCAGTTCTTGATGTGTTAAGCTTAGTGGAATGGTGGAAATTGCTCAGTGTTAGGTGGTGATGATGTTAGGCACTTCAATTTTAGGATTGGTGATGTTTGGTTTTTAAGCTCGCTCTGAATTTTTCTTCGTGTTTTGAGATGGAGATACTTTCAATGAAAATGGATGATATGGTTGAGTTCCTGGTGAAGAAACGAGTGGATTGATGTATTTAGGGTTAAGTTTTGGTGAGGATCTAGAGAGTTGGTGTTTGGGGACGACGGTGGCGCCACCTCCGGCCACCGTCTGGTTATTCTTCCCTCCAACTTTCAAATGAGGAAGACAACTTTCTAACCCTAGGATCTTCAGTGGACTTTGACCCAAGCCCTCATCCAATGGCTCAGATCGCGTTTGATTTTGTGAAGAATCTGAGTACAAGCTAAACGCCCCGTTTCATTTATTTTTTGTTTTGGGCTTAAGGCAGGTTTTGCTAATCACACCCTATTCCACGGCCCAATTGAAAATACCACATGAATTGCTTGCTATTTGACACAGCGTTTTTCCTATTTTCCAATTGATTTTCTGATTTGTTTTAATTTTGGTTTGGGCTTAGGTCATATTGATATGCGCACCCCCCTGGTTGGCCCAGTCTGGAGAAACAACTGAATCCAATTGCTATTTGTCACGCATTGTTATTAATTTTCTTTAATTTCTTTTATTTTCATGTTTTGCATATAGTTAGAAAATAAATCATAAAAAATAGGAAAATAAACATTTTTAGGCCAAGTTTTTTTTCCCTGACTCCTTAGAGAGTCTAGAATGTTATAGAATTAAGAAATAACTGATTCCTGCATTTTAGAATTTAATTGCATTTTTTATAGTTTAATTGCTTTTATTTTGAATTTGATTGATGCATGATTTTGTTGATTTTATTGTGACTAATTGGTGTATAATTTTGAGTTGATTCTTGTTGGATTAGTTAGGTTAGAGAAGCATGTACCCTTAGAAATTTTATCACATTTTTTTGTGAATAAAATTTAGGTTAGTTTGAGAGGTGAATAGGGGAGATGTTAGACTTAGGGTTTCAAAACAGATAGTTGTAGTTTTGTGCATAGTTTGAGGACTAATTTGTTGATTTAGGCCTTGGGGTTTATATGGGGTATTGGGTACAGGGTTAGGATCCCTTAGAAATTTACCTAGTATTTTCTGATAAGCTTTAGCATTTTATCTGATTTTTGTAACTTGTGTGATGATTATGGGGTTCTCCTTTGGATGTTGGATTTGGTTATGCTTGTGTGGGGCTATTTTGGAGTGCTCTTGGCTTGGGCTTTGCTTGGATGACTTAAGGATCAAATGAAGTTGCCTTGGATGGCTTGAAGAAGCTTGGAGTTGAAGACTTCTCTTTGGATAGAGGGTTTGTCAGAGGCTTAGGGATTAGGGTTCATAGGAAGAGCATTAGAGTAGTCTTGTTTCTTCTTTCAAACATAGAGAGCTTCTTGTGCCTCTATTCCATCCTAGGACACAAGGTCCCCCAAAGAAGTTCCATCTCTCCTTAGGAGGGATGTAGAGCATGCTTGGGTTGGGTAGAACCTTGAGGATACCCTTCACTTGCTATGTGATTTCCTTGGGTTGTCACTAAGCCTCTTAACATTTCAACTTCATGATTGATTCTCTTCTGGAGTGAATGTATTGAAGATAGGAGCTTACCTAAATCTTAAAGATTGGTGAAGATGGATGAGGGGTCTTACTTGGAGAATTTGTTATTGTCAACTCTTTGCTGTTAATCAGCTGTAGCTGTCAGAGCTGTTGCTGCTTGTGTTGCTTACTGTAGGAGCTGTATTGTTGCTGTCAGAGCTGGTGCTGGATTTTATTTCCTTTTCTATATTGTTTGTTGGCTTGTTCAGCTTGCCCCTTAGGTTTGAAGTGAAGCTGTTTCACTTTGCCTATTGTTTTCCCAGGTTCGAGGTCGAGTGGAACTCCCTTGCCTCGCTTGTATTGATGCATTGCATGCATGTTTACTGCTTACTGTATCTGTTTCTTTTGCTGTTCATCCCCTAGGATCTCTGTTTCCCTCTGTACAAGAGAGAAATATGACAGACATTAGGATTCTTATCCGTGCATGACAACTTTAGGTTAGTTTTTATTCCCTTTTCAAACCCTAGGCTTTTAGAGCTTCTTTCCCTTCTTTCTCAACACAATTCAAAACATAGTAATAAGAATAATCGATGTCGTACGCTACGAGCCTTAAGCTATTTGAGAGAGGGTTGCTGGAGGGTCACTCTTCAGTAATCTGACTGCTTAGTGTGTTACACTTAGGGTGACGTACGACGTAGTAACTCTCAAATCATAGTCTCTAGTGCGTCAGAGATTGCAAACAAACTAAAAAACACTTCTTTCATAAAAGATTGAAAACAAACATCAAAGTGTCATTTTTGTCCGCTTGGACTCTTAATCAGAAGAAACCTCTTTTCAGAAAGATAAAAAACAGTCAGACAAGCATGTGTCTTCCGTAGCCCGAACTACGTTTGCTCTGATCTTTCATGCTGTATGAAAGTACGTAGGCATAGGATGTCGTATCCTAGCGAGCAACCTTCCCCTCCTTTCCCGTAGGTAGGCGAACTACGTTGACTCTGATTTCTCGTTTCAGACGGGAATACGTAGGCATAAAGTGTGATACTTTGCCGAGTCATTTTATTTTCTTTTTAACCCTTGACCTTTAGAGTAGATAGAATAATAATCCGTACTAGAAAACAAGCGTGGATCCCGTCGAGTACGACAGACGTGAGGGGTGCTAATACCTTCCCCTCGCGTAATCGACTCCCGAATCCAGGAATTTGGTTGCGACGACCATTCCTTTCCCTCTTTGCGTTAGGTTTACTCTGAGCGTTTCCTTTCCCTCCGTTGGGATAAATAGCGCACGATGGCGACTCTTCTGTCATAGTCGACGCCGATTTTCGCAGTAGCGACAGTATGGCAATGACTGGAATATGGATCATCAGGAAGACGCTCTTTCGGGAAGAGGTATGGGACCTGAGGGGCCCATTGACCCTGTTCATAGGATCAGAATGCTAGAAGAGCAGATGAAAGGGGTGGTTGATCAGAACTCCGCTGGGTTAGACATGACTACTATGGGGTTGGTACCAGGGCTGAGGGTGCCATTAAAATTCAAGGCACCAACATTCGACAAATACAAAGGGGATACCTGCCCAAAGATCCATGTACGTTCTTATTATAGAAGGATGTCTGCATATTCCAATGATGAAAGGATGCTCATGCATTTCTTTCAAGACAGCTTATCGGGACCATCATTGGAATGGTACATGGGACTGGAGCCCACCCAGATTAGGAGATGGAAGCAGTTGGCTGATGCTTTCGTTATGCATTACAAATATAACAGCGATTTGGCGCCAAACAGAGTTCAGTTGCAGAATCTGTCGCAGAAAAGTGGTGAAAGTTTCAAAGAGTACGCGCAGCGGTGGCACGATATGGCAGCTCGGGTGCACCCTCCTTTGGTTGAAAGGGAGATGAATGACATGTTTGTGGGGACATTTACAGGAATGTATTATGACAAGTTACTCAATGTTTTGATGGGCAGCTTCTCCGATATGATCCTTATGGGGGAAAGGATCGAAAATGGAATTAAAATGGGGAAGATTCAGGCAGGCGAATCTACTTCGGCTGGGGGTGCGACAAAAGCGTTCGGCGGAAGACGACAAGGTGATACCAGCGCTGTGTTTGGTGGTAGAGGCCAGGGCAAAGGTCGAAATCAGTACGTTCAACCTCAACAAATAGCCAGTGTTACTATTCCAATCCAACCACAACAGCAGCAACAACCACAGCAGCAGCAAAGGCAGAATCAGGATCAGAGAAGGTTTCAGAATGCAAAGCCGAAGAGGGTATTTGATAAGCATCCGTCGACGTATGCAGAGCTTCTTCAGACACTGATGGGGTTGAACTTGGTTGAGAAAAGAACATTGGAGCCGCCTACAGGACCGACACTTCCTTATGGGTACAACGCTAGTAAGCACTGTGAATTCCATTCCGGGGAGCCCGGACATGATATCTTGTCATGCTTTCAAGCATAAAGTTCAAGACTTGTTGGACAGTAAAGCCATCAACTTTGGCCAGGTGGGGCCCAATATTGTACAACAGCCTATGCCTAATCATGGGGCAAATGCTATCTTAACAGAAGGGAGTTTGAACTTGGTGATGGATGTTAATGAGCTGAAGACACCATTGAGTGAAGTGAAAAGCAGGTTGCTCAGAGGGGGAGTATTCCCTGGTTGTGATGAATACTGTTTAGAGTGTTGGACCCAACCTGAGGGTTGTACTGATTTGAAGCGGGGCATTCAGGCCATGATCGACGAAGGGACCTTGCAATTTGATCGAGCTGCGATTGAGAAGCCTGCAGAGGCATTATGTGATAAGCAGAATGATATTGCAACGGTGACAATCCCGAGGAAGACTATAACGATAACAGCGCCCTTCCAGCGGCCAACCATTACGATTACCAAAGCAGGGTCGGTTCCCTTTGAGAGTACGAAAGCTGTCCCGTGGACATACGGATTAGAAGCGTATTGCAACGGGGAAAAGATTGTGGTGAATAGCCAGCCAGCTGGGGCTGTTGATAATTTCGTTGGAACAGGGGGCATGACCTGTAGCGGAAGGATCTTTACCTCACCTGAAATAGAAGCAGAAAGATTGGCCAAAGGTAAAGCCAAAGTAAGTGAAAGCGGGCCTTCTCAGTCAAAAGAAAAGGATACGTCGCTCAAGGACGTAGAGGAGTTCATGAGACTGATTCAGAAAAGCGACTACAAAATTGTTGAACACCTACAGCAGCCGCCGTCGAAGATTTCTATCTTGTTGTTATTATTATGTTCCGAGGCCCACCGGAACGCCTTGCTAAAGATTCTGGATACGTCATTTGTGCCTCAAGAAGTTTCTGTAAATCAGTTGGAGGGGGTAATGGCACATGTTAATGCTGGACATAGCCTGGGTTTCACCGATTTTGACCTAACACCCAGGGGTCGAGAGCACAACATGGCCTTGCATATATTGGTGGAATGTCGGGGCACCGTAATGTCGCATGTATTGGTGGATACTGGATCATCGTTGAACGTATTGCCAAAGAAAGCCATGATGAAATTGGACGTACGGGGAATTATCTGCACGCCCAGCGATTTGGTTGTGAGGGCGTTTGACGGAACGAAAAGATCAGTGTTTGGGTCAATAACATTACCACTTCAGGTGGGGCCAGAGGTTTTTGACACCGAATTCTACATCATGGACATCCATCCAGCTTATAGCTGCCTTCTTGGACGATCATGGATCCACGCTGTAGGGGCCGTAACATCCACATTGCATCAGAAGTTGAAGTACATGGTGGGTGATAATGTTGTTACCGTTTGCGGGGAGGAGGATATTTTGGTCAGTCACCGGTCATCGTTCAGATATGTTGAAGTCGACGGGGAAATACACGAGACACCTTGTCAAGCCTTCGAAGGGTTGCGGATTAAAGCCAAGGCTCAGGGTTCCAGCAAAATGCCAGAGGTGGCAGTGTCATCCTACAAGGAAGCTCAGGCTTTAGTGCAGACTGGTGAGAGCAGGTACTGGAGATTCCCGTGAAGAATGACAAGTTTGGGCTAGGGTATCGACCGATGTCGTCAGCATCATCTTCAGGAGCGCCCAGGTTCAAGGGACCGGTCGCGATTACGCCAAGCGGGGTGTGCTTTGAGACTAGCAATTCTATTTCTGATGCTGAAGACGGAGATAGTGACTGTGATATGGACGCGTGGATCAAGCCAAGCGTGCCAGGACAAAGTCTCTGCAACTGGTCCATCCGGGAAACTGTCCCAGTGACTTTTAAACAGTAATGATTTGTTTTATCAATTGTTGAATAATCCTATGTCCTACCCAGGGCATAGTGATTTTACCTTAGGGCTACTTGATTATGTGTATTGCACTGCTTTAATCATGAAATAAAGGCGTTTTTCATATACAAATATTGTGATCCTTGTTTTTCTTGTTTTTTACTTTAACAATAAATGGCAACGTGGTTATTTGCTTTGTTTGCGTGTTGAAGCGTTTAACCATTTCCTTTGCAGGACTAATATTTCAGATGACATCTCATACGAACCGCCTATGACTCGTTTCGACTTCGAGCACCCGGTATTCCAAGCAGAGGAAGAGATTGTTGAGGATAGCGAATTGCCAGAAGAGCTGACTCGTTTGTTGAAACAGGAAGAGAGAATCATTCTGCCTCATCAGGAGGAAATTGAGATTATCAATCTGGGGTCGGAAGAAGTTGTGAGAAATATCCGTATAGGGGCTGCGCTGCAGAGCGACATCAAGCAAAGGTTGATTGAGATATTTCGAGTATAGTGATATATTTGCTTGGTCGTACGAGGATATGCCTGGGTTGGATACGGACATGGTGGTGCACCGTCTGCCGTTGCGAGAGGAATGTCTGCCTGTTAAGCAGAAACTCAGAAGAACCAGACCAGACATGGTTGTGAAAATCAAGGAGGAAGTTCAAAAACAGTGGGATGTTGGTTTCCTAGCTGTTACAACTTATCCGTCATGGGTCGCTAATATAGTACCAGTGCCGAAGAAAGACGGTAAAGTGCGAATGTGTGTAGACTATCGTGATTTGAATAGAGCGAGCCCGAAAGACGACTTTCCTCTTCCTCACATTGATGTGCTGGTTGATAACACTGCTCAGTTCTCCGTATTCTCCTTCATGGACGGCTTCTCAGGCTATAATCAGATCAAAATAGCGCCAGAAGACATGGAGAAGACTACCTTCATTACTCCCTGGGGAACATTTTGCTACAAAGTGATGCCCTTCGGACTGAAGAACGTTGGGGCAACATATCAACGTGCTATGACAACTCTCTTTCATGACATGATGCACAAAGAGATCGAGGTTTATGTTGATGATATGATTGCCAAATCCCAGACAGAGGAGGAGCATTTGGTTAATCTGCTGAAACTGTTCAAAAGACTGAGGAAGTTCAGGTTGAGACTGAACCCTAATAAGTGCACCTTCGGGGTGAGATCGGGTAAACTGCTGGGGTTTATTGTGAGCGAAAAGGGAATAGAGGTTGATCCTGAAAAAATAAAAGCTAGGGAATAGAGGTTCATCCTTGTGGTAGAAGCCCTAAGTTGTGTATGGAAGATTACCTTTGTTTGGAGATGTATTTGATCAAGCTAGTGGAGTTGTGCTCTCTGAAGATCTTCAGTTGGACTACTAGGCAGAAGTAAGTTCAGTTGTGGGCAGATAAAGAACCAGTGGATATGGTTTGGTTTCCCTTGGAAAAGGACTTGAAGATCTGGTACAGAACTTGTGATTTACATCTTGGCTAAGAAGTACTCTATCTTGTCATACGGGAGAATGATAAGGTAAAAGGACTGTCTTGGAGTATGATGTGAAGGTATTGTACAAGACTGGAGTGGGTCATTGGTTGATTGCATTCTGATGTGATAAAGCCCCTAGCTGAATCAGAAGTGTTCTAACTTATCATATGGGAGAATGATGAGGAAAGAATGTCTTGAATTATGGGGTGTCTATCTTGTACTCAGCCTAAGGTCAGAATACTTGTGGAGAAGTGGTCTTTTCTGCTACAAGTAACTCTAGGAAGAGGTGGATCAGTTTGATGCCCTCTCACTGTAAGAGCATGGAGTTGGAGCATCTTCTGTCAAAGATAGGGGGAGAGCTTTTGGTTGATGGGTGTATTATTTGCTTATAGTGAATGCGTTCAACATGTGTATTGAACAGAGAATGAGTTCTTGAAGACATGAAGATGCGTCTTATGTTTTCCATTCATGTGCACTGGTTACCCTTGATATAGGGAGCTATACTTCTATCTAGGATATGTTGTTGTAATGGTACAATTGTGTCTCAAGATTGCTTGTGGCTTCAAGCAGTTTGTGACTGTATACCCCTGGGAGAACGGAATGTCATACATTCAATGTCATACCATGTGTTGTGACATTAGGTTACTGTTCAGAATGAACTTAACAGTGATTCTGCTCTTGGTGCTGTCTTTGGGTATCAATGGATCAAATCAGCTTTTGGGCCTCTATCCAAGTGTTTTGCCTTGTATGACAGGTAAAGATGAAGATCAAGACATCATCAGCTCTGATTGTGTGCATTTGGAAGGACATTCACCCTGACATCTTGAAGGAGTTTCTAAGATGAATCTGAGTGAACTCAAAGATAGTTGTCTATCCTGCAACTACCTCTCCTATAAGGATTGGTTCTGGTGTGGTATGTAAAACCAAGGGGTGAAGAAGTGCATGTGCTACCAGTGTGTGAATATGAAGATGATGAGATGATTCTTCATGTGTTTGGGTGCTCTCTTTTAGGGGGAGTGTTGATTATGCATGACAGGAGGTGTTGTGTACCTGTCTGATGTGTAGCTGCTAGTATGGAGCCCTGTACAAAGTTTGCTGATCCTCAGGAAAGCTTGGGTTCTTGGACCATTGATGTTGGTTTGAACTAGGATTGTGATGACTAGCCTAGGAAACAACATGGGTTTCTGTCTGGGAGAATTTATTTTTCTACAGAATATTGGTGATCTCAAAAGTGTCATTCTTGAAGGTGCAGCTTCAGACAAGACAAGAACCCAAGATTCAAGGCTGATCCAAGGTGAACTCTCAAGGAACTGTGGTTTAGGGCTGATTTTACACTGGCTATGTGGAGTTTTTGCAGAGGAGGTTGTTTCTCATCATGATGGATCAGGGTGTAAAGTAGTCAGTGTGTTGCTCATATGCATAAGTTGGATAATTAAAACTTAGTGCTCTGATTTATGTTGAGTTCAACAGAGGGGTTTAAATCCTTGCAAATGGATTGGTGCTGATGTGGTGCAGTCTGTATAAGAGGTCAAGCAGCTTGTACATTTACTCCAATTTTTGTCAATTTTTGACTAAACCAAGGGGGATTAAAGTGTTGTTTATCTGGTGCAACTATCAAAGGAGAGCATGATAGTGTGTGAGGCTGGAAAAACTATTGTTGTTGTCCTGATAAGTTGTTTTAGCCAATATTTGCCAAAGGGGAGATTGTTAGTTCCATGGTTCTATGATATAGAATTGTCCATGGTTCTATGATTGGCTAAATTTTGGTAGAACATGATTCTGCACTGATGTTAAGCAGGATGTTACGACATCTTCATCTGTTGTGGTGAAAGAACTGATGTGGAGTGTTTTAATGTGAATGTCATGCTGAATGTTGTGACATCCATCACGACATCCATCTGCTGTCATGACAAAACTACTGTCATGTGTGAGAAACAGCAGGAGTAGTGGTGCAGCAGGAGCTGATAGCAGAATTGTTGTCATGTGTTGACATCTGGTGCAGCAGGAGCTAACAAGAGCAGATGACAGAACTGCTGTCATGGATGAACTGTTGTCATGGATGCAGAAGGAGTTGATGACAGAACTGCTGTCATGGATGTCGTACTGAATGTCATGACATCATGTCTGGTACAGCAGGGGCTGCTATGTTATATCTCTTGACAGAAGTGTTTTGGTCCAGTTGGATATTCCACATCAGTATGTACAGGCCAAAGAGATTTGTTAGAAACAAAGTGCATATTTAATGGGTGTTCATAAAAAGGATCTTTGATACTTTTTAGGGAACTATAAAATAGTTGTTTCTATTGTCATGAAGAAGATTCTGCATAAGTGTTCACCGGGGCAAGCTGGTCAGCTAAAGAGCAAGTAAAACTGAATGTCATATTGAATGTCATGACATTGATCGTATGACATCAGACGGGCAAGGTTTCTTTTTCTGTTATGATACCTGATATATCTCAGGCTAAATTTCAGGAAACCTGTTAGGGGTCCTTGGTCATCTCAGACGAGATTCTAGGCAGTATCATGACCAAATTTGATAGCACCTTGATCAGTGGAAATTAGGTTTACTTTGTAAAACCTAATGTTTGTTACTTTGGAGCAGCCCAAGCCTAGTATGCACTACTATAAAAGGAGGAGCAGAAGCAGAGGAAATCAAGCACTCACATCAGGAAAAACCAGAGTGTAAAATAAAGGTCTAGGGTTTGAGAGTCCCTTGTGTGTAAATCACCCTTTGTAGCTTTTGATACATTGTGGTAGACATATGTATGAGTGGAGAATTCTGTGGTTTGCAATGATTCTTCACGTGTCTAGGAGTCTTAGGATTCCTTGTGTGCCAAGCAATTGTAGGTTATATAATTGCTTTGGTTATTATGTATGAACTGTGGTGTTCATTATGTCACTCAAAGCTTTTAAGCAAGAGTGTGTCTCACTTGATCAAAGCTGTGAAGCAAGATCATGGTGTGTGTTTGGAATGTATCTCCACAACTGTTGTGTAATTATGTATTGAAATCACTGTTGTGTGATTGAGGGGAAGTGAGTGGGTATACTCAGGTACTAGAGTGTCTCTAGGCTGAAATTGCATTGGGTAGAGATTAAGTGAGAAGTGCAAACTGGTTGTTTGACTTTGAATTGATTATGCTAATAGTGAATTTCCTCCCTGGCTTGGTAGCCCCCAGATGTAGGTGATGTTGCACCGAACTAGGTAAACAATTACTGTGTTATTTATCGTTCAGCATTTACAATTCTGCACAACTTAAATGTTTAGATGAATAGTTTGTCAGCCTGCAGATGTCACAACAGACGTCATGATGTTGGTCATGACATTGGCACAATTTAAAGAAATTTAAATTGGTCATGGTCTGTCCTCGCCCTTGTTGAGCAGAGATCAATGTTCTTGGGACATATGAGATTTGCATACCAAAATTTCAAATTGAATCAATTACAAAAACAAGAAAAGTGAAAGAGGTGTCAGTTCAAGTTCTCATCATCTTCATCTTCTACATTTCATACCACAACAATCACACGCAATAATCTTTGTTGTGCATTATGGATTGTCTAAGGTGATAACATTCGAAGCCGTGATTGGGTAATCTGGTTCGGGTTAAGGAATTGACAGGTTTTTCTTGAATAAAACCTCTAGGGTTTTGCCCTCCAAGATTCTCTGAATTTGGGGGTTTTTGGACGAGTCTTCTCAACATATATTCGGCCGAGTGAAGGTGATCGAGTAGCGGTGGGTTCCATCCGTCTAGTAGCGGTAATCGGCGAACTGTGAAGGAGAAGTTCGGGTTTGACACCCGAGTGTTTAAGATCAGCTGGGCTGGGGTTTGAAGAGGGAAGGTTGTTCAAACATAGAGTTGTAATCGGAGGTTCATACACAAGTTGTCGAAGGACTTGATTCGACTCGAATCAAGGGACAAGAGGAGTTAGCATCTACAACAACAAGGATGTTCATTTGTTTGATTGCTATTATATTCTTGTATATACGATTCTACAACAGGTTAAATTTATATTATAAGAGCTCAATTCTATTGTTAGAATTAAGGGCAGACGTGCCCCGAAGCGAGGACGACGGGGGAACTGCCTCAACAAATCCTTGTGCCTTTTACCTTACACTTTTACGTTTGCTTTATATTTGTGCGGTTTTAGTACAGACAATCATATCAAATTTAGGACTGTTTTGAGTAAGTGTTGAACTGCTTTTTACTCTAGTACAATCATTGATTGTACAAGAAAATTAGAGCAAATTACTCAAAGTTGAACTCACTTGTAGTGCTATACACTCCAAGTGTTTGTAAATTGCCTGAACGAAAAGTAATGTGTGATGTCCATTTATTGTGGTAATATTTTAAGGCATTGGAACTAGTCATACCACACTATGAGCTAAATCAAATTGAGAGTGTGACTAGCGTAGTGATTTTCATTACTCGTTATCCGATTCCATCGGCTAAAATGCATATCCGGTTTTCTAGTAACCGTTCGTTATAGATTGTATTTTTTCCACAGCCTCTTTCGCAAATTAAACAAATTTTTAAAACCAGTTTTTTTGGTAGCGCCGACTCATTTTTTTACAAGGGATCTATTCAAAAACAAGAAAAGTGAAAGAGGTGTCAGTTCAAGTTCTCATCATCTTCATCTTCTACATTTCATACCACAACAATCACACACAATATCTTTGTTGTGCAATATGAATTGTCTAAGGCGATAACGTTCGAAGCTGTGATTGGGTAATCTGGTTCGGGTTAAGGAATTGACAGGTTTTTCTTGAATAAAACCTCTAGGGTTTTGTCCTCCAAGATTCTCTGAATTTGGGGGGTTTTGGACGAGTCTTCTCAACATATATTCGGCCGAGTGAAGGTGATCGAGTAGCGGTGGGTTTCGTCCGTCTAGTAGCGGTAATCGGCGAATTGTGAAAGAGAAATTCGGGTTTGACACGTGAGTGTTTGAGATCAGCCAGGCTGGGGTTTGAAGAGGGAAAGTTGTTCAAACATAGAGTTGTAATCAGAGGTTCATACACAAGTTGTCGAAGGACTTGATTCGACTCGAATCAAGGGACAAGAGGAGTTAGCATCTACAACAAGGATGTTCGTTTGTTTGATTGCTATTCTATTCTTGTATATACGATTCTATAACAGGTTAAATTTATATTATAAGAGCTCAATTATATTGTTAGAATTAAGGGCAGACGTACCCCGAAGCGAGGACGGCGGGGGAACTGCCTCAACAAATCCTTGTGCCTTTTACCTTACGCTTTTACATTTGCTTAATATTTGTGCGGTTTTAGTACAGACAATCATATCAAATTTAGAACTGTTTTGAGTAAGTGCTGAACTGTTTTTGACTCCAGTACATGTAAGAACAGAGTATGCCTAAGAGGGGGGTGAATTAGGACTTTAGAAATTTTTCCGGTTTTTATGGTTTCTTGAAATATTACTGGTTTGTGTTCTTGGTTATGAAAGCTGAAGAAGAAAAATAAAAGAACAATGGACACCAGGATTTATAGTGGTTCCCCTCACAATCCGAGAGTACTCCACTCCCCTTTCAACATGAAAGAGAGTTTTCACTATTGTTTAATAAAGTACAACCTATCACACCATCAACCGGTGAGGCCTATTATCAAACAACAAAACTAACAAGTCCACAAGAACAATCCTCTTGTAAACACTCTCCCTTGTGTCCAACAATCCTGGATCACAAGTCAGAATACACAAGTTTGTAAAGATTTTGATTTGAGAATAATGATATCAAAGTTGATCTTCTCCAAATGATCAGAATTCACTCTTACAATTTTTCAATACAAGTGTTCAAGGATGAATATGAAATTTATGCACATATGAACACTTAATGAAAGTTTTTGAAAATGGTGAATTTGATTCTAAGACAATTTGAAAATGAATGTAGAAAGTGTTTGGAGATTGGAAGTTTTTGTGGTGTTTTTCAAAAATGAAAAACTCAGAATTTATATGAGTAAAATACCCTTTCAAAAAGGTACATTTGAGTAAGTTTCAAAAATATGAAATGGTGGAATTTTCAAACAAAAAGAACGTCTTCGATGATTGTACATGGAGGTGCACCAATGGTTCCAACTCCAAGAATTTTTCCTTTATTATCATCACCGTAAGTGACGTATCCTTTGGCCTTTAATAATAGACTTGAAAATTTGTTTAAATCTCCCGTCATATGCTTCGAGCAGCCACTATCAAGATACCATTGATTTGTGGTTGTCTTCAAGCAGACCTCATTTTCGTCATCGGAATGGTGAGAGGCCATTAAGGCAATATTTGCGCATTCATCGCTATCTGATTCCGATGATGAACTCACTTCGTTGTCGTCCCATGCGACATAAGCCTTCTTTGTTTTGAAATCCTTCTTGCCCTTGAATTTTCCTTTATTTGCGAGTTTCGGGCAATCTGGCTTTATGTGACCTTGTTTCCCACATTCGTAACATGTAATTTCTTGGTTTGATGTGGATGCCTCCTTTTTCCTGAAATGTCTATTCTTTTTAGAAAAAGAAGAAGTTTTATTATTATTAAAAAACTTACCAAGCTTCTTTACTAGAAGCATGAAATTTTCGTCTTCGGAAGATTCGTCAATTTTATCATCCCTTGTGTCATTCTTCAAGGCAATTCCTTTGGACTTCTTGTCTTGACTTTCATGTTTCTCAAGCCTTCCAAGTTCCAGTTCATGCTCTTGAAGTTTCCCGAATAATGAAGCGGATGTCATTGTTGAAAGACTTTTCTTTTCCGAAATGGCGGTCACCTTCGGTTGCCATTCTCTTGTCAAGGATCTTAGGACTTTTAGGTTGAGATCATCATTGGTGAAGGTCTTCCCAAGAGCAATCAGATGATTTGTTAGATGAACGAACCTCTTTTGCAAGGCAACAATAGATTCACTGGGTTGCATACGGAACATCTCATATTCTTGACTCAATGTGTTAAGCCTTGATCTTTTTACTTCTGTTGTTCCTTCATGCGTTTCTACCAAGGTATCCCAAATCTGTTTTGCCGATTGACACTATGATATGCGAAAGAATTCATCCATACTGAGAGCGCTTTGAAGTATGTTGATTGCTTTCTTCTCATTCAAGATTCTCTTCTTGTCATCTTCATCATATGAGGATTTAATCTTTGGGGTTCCAACACCATTTACCACACTTGTAGGAACATGTGGACCAGTTTCAACGGTTTCCCATATACCATCTCCTTGAGCCTCAAGATGTGCCTTCATACGGATTTTCCAAAAATCAAAGTATTCTCCAGAAAAGAGTGGTGGCTTGTTACTACTTCCACCATCTTTGAAAACCGGGTTGGTACTTGCGGAAGCCATACTGAATCGTTAGGAACAGGTTACCTTAACCTACTCTGATGCCAATTGTAAGAACAGAGTATGCCTAAGAGGGGGGTGAATTAGGACTTTAGAAATTTTTCCGATTTTTATGGTTTCTTGAAATATTACTGGTTTGTGTTCTTGGTTATGAAAGCTGAAGAAGAAAAATAAAAGAACAATGGACACCAGGATTTATAGTGGTTCCCCTCACAATCTAAGAGTACTCCACCCCCCTTTCAACATGAAAGAGAGTTTTCACTATTGTTTAATAAAGTACAACCTATCACACCATCAACCGGTGAGGCCTACTATCAAACAACAAAACTAACAAGTGTACAAGAACAATCCTCTTGTAAACACTCACCCTTGTGTCCAACAATCCTGGATCACAAGTCAGAAATACACAAGTTTGTAAAGATTTTGATTTGAGAATAATGATATCAAAGTTGATCTTCTCCAAATGATCAGAATTCACTCTTACAATTTTTCAATACAAGTGTTCAAGGATGAATATGAAATTTATGCACATATGAACACTTAATGAAAGTTTTTGAAAATGGTGAATTTGATTCTAAGACAATTTGAAAATGAATGTAGAAAGTGTTTGGAGATTGGAAGTTTTTGTGGTGTTTTTCAAAAATGAAAAACTCAGAATTTATATGAGTAAAATACCCTTTCAAAAAGGTACATTTGAGTAAGTTTCAAAAATATGAAATGGTGTAATTATCAAACAATTTTTGAATTTGAAACAAAGCAATTTTTCACTTTACGTTCAGTGTTAATCGGTTAACCTGGTACGTTAGCCCAGAAAATTCAAAATTCAAATTGGTTAACCGGTTAACCTATATGGTTAATCGGTTAACACTGCTAATTTTCAGAAAAATGTTTTTTTAAAAATAATGTTATACCAATTCTAAAGTTTCAAAAACATGCTTATGTATTATGCAAAAATGCTTGATGTTTTTGAACACTTGTATATCAAATTATAAGGGTAGAATTTGATATACCGGCAATGCATCCAAGTCTTGAAGAATCATAGTTCCATATGTAGTTTGACTTGAAAGATATCTTGACTTGATCTTGAAAACTTTGAACGGCTTATCTTTTTGCAATCAAGAGATGACCTTGAGTAGTGTTGACATCATCAAAACTTGAGACTGAAGCATGCTTCTACAGTACAATCGTTGATTGTACAAGAAAATTAGAGCAAATTACTCAAATTACTCAAAGAAAATTAGAGCAAATTACTGAACGAAAAGCCTTATGTGTTGTCCATTTATTGTGGTAATATTTTAAGGCATTGGAACTAATCATACCACACTGTGAGCTAAATCAAATTGAAAGATATCGACTAAAACGCATATCCAGTTTTCTAATAACAGTTCGTTATAGACGGTATTTTTTCCACGGCCTCTTTCGCAAATTAAACAAATTTTTAAAACTAGTTTTTTTGGTAGCGCCGACTCATTTTTTTTGGTGTGCAATGTGGGTACATTTCCTTTTAAATTTTGGGGTATTTGTGTTGGGGAGTAATCATAGGGAGTCGAATTTTGAAAACCGATTGTGGAGTTGTTTAAATCAATACTATCAGTATTCAAAGGCAAGTTACTTTCAATGGGAAGGAGAGTTACATCGATTCATTATGTCCTTAACTTACCGATTCATTATTTTGAGTTATTTAAAGCTCACTCTAAGGTTATAAAACAATTAGTGGCTATTCAACAGAGGTTCCTTTGATCGACGATTTGTAAACCGAAGTTAACAGTGGTATTGAAATTAAAAATATATTTACTGTCAATTTCTGGTACAACAGAGACCACGCAGACCAGGAACAAACATATTTACTGTCAATTTCTGGTACAATAGAGACCACGCAGAATTTGAAAAACTTTCTTAACTATTGAGTGGTTCATTTGCAGTTAAAAAATGAATTTTCCTAACATCATTTTATTACATAAAGATCAAGACAAAATGAACTTGTCTAAACTGCATCTAAGCAGAAGCTGATGACATAGCTCTTTCATCACATTTATGTTTAATTTCAAAGAAAATATTAGCATCTAAAAATCAAAAGACAATAAAAATCACACAATGTAGAGGTCCAATGGAACAGATGTGAGCATTAAAACCAACACGCCTGTAACGATGGACTCATTTAATTTACCAGACATGTAACGATATCAACCATAGCACATTGAAGAAGATATCTGACTAGTCTGGTGACAGTAACCAAGAGAATCAACCAACATATTAAATTTCATTTTTCTAATAGATAACAAAAATATAAACAGGGAATTAGTAACAATAGGCTTATAATTCATAAAACCCGTGTGTCGCAAGACCTGTAAAAGTTCAATCTACGCCCGTTAAAACGAAATGTCCAGTTACGAGACAGAAGTCTAAATTCTGGACATCAGATACCATAGGCAAATAAATAAACACAAATGAGAGATTTGAAAGAGATCAGATGGTAGTGCATGTTTGTTTCATCATCTATAACAGAACCGTTGGATAAATATCATCATATCTCTTTGAATCTCATTTCAACAAAATTAAAATTAAGAAACAAAAATGAATTACTGTTAAAATGTGGAAAAGGGATCAGACAGTCGATCTTTCACCAAGTATGAAATTCACAGTAAGACTGGATGTCACATTAAAAGATTTTATCCTCATATCCCAATGTTTCAAAACTATAAAAAACATATAAAATTTAAATTGATGCAAGTGAAAATAGGCTAAGCCAACAGGATCAGATAATAAGTCAGTCACCATGTTACACTTTAGAGTGCAAATTAAGACTGGGGCGACAATTACTATCATCACATCCGTGATGAGTTAAAGCATTAGAAAATCAGAATCAACATGAACAAAATTGGAATCGAAAGGAGTAAGGAAAGACAAGAACTGAGATTGGAATCGAAAGGAGTAAGGAAAGACAAGAACTAAGATGTAATTGGAGTCATGCGGCTGCCTAACAAGGGTTTGTGGTTGGAATATTTATAAGTGATGAGAAGAGGGTTCAATTAGGGTTTTGGCGAGGGCTGCGGTTACCATTATAAAAATCAAGACCGTTTCAGAGAAATAGAGCGTTTGGAATAGACAAATAGATAGAAAACTTTTTTTTTTATTGTGTTTGGTATATGAAAAAGTAGAAGAAAAGAAAGTAGATTGACAGAAAGACAATGGAAGGGAAATATTTCATGTGTTTGAAATAATAATATTGAACTCTTATATATTTTTTAACAATTTCGTCTTTACTAGCATCAGTGTTTGAAGGATTATTATTATGTTATAACTCAGGTCAAATAAGTATTAATATTTTTGACTCATTAATTTTATATTTAGTAAGTGAGATATAAAGAATTAAAAAAATGTAGAGTAAGGTCAATCATATGTCAAATGTAAGATGAGTTATTCAAGCCCCACTACTTTACAAGAGGTGACTCGTCAAACATGTTCCAACAACTAAGTCAACTTTCTTGATCATAATTGAACAATCTTAAGTCTCGGTGACTAACTAACTATGTCTCTTATATTTAAGGGGTTATATTTAAGGGGTGAGTCGCCCACCACGTTTCTTGATGATCGAGTTCAAGAAGGTGTGTCTAGGTTTGTAGACACAAATAATGGCATCCCTTAAGAAGGGACATAAGTTATAAATAACTAACTCATTAGTTAGGTCAAGGTAACACTTACTCAAACATAGGAAACATAAAGATATTTACTTTGTTGATTGCATGCATGGTCACCTATATTGTACTCAGTGTAAGTACAATTGGCTTTCATTGTGGAGTCCACTAAAATTGACTTGGACCACATTCTTTCTTCAAAACCTTTTGAGTAACTCATTCACTATGGAGTCCATTAAAATTGACTTGGACCACATTCTTTCTTAAAAATCTTTTGAGTAACTCCAATTGTTTCTCAGTGATAGACATGAGAAATACATCTAGTTTTGGAAACTATGATGTTCTAACGGGTATGTAGGTTGCTACATATGAATTACGGCGTTAAATCAAACAATACAGACTAGTATTTCGAACATCCAACAACAACAACAACATGATGATGATAAACTGGAGGGTGTAAATGCATTCCAACCCCTCTTTGGAGAGATATATAATTCCCTAGCTCCAAATAACTGTAAGTCACACTCATTAATGACTTTCAACATTAAAAAGTGTCTTGTAGAAGTATGTTATAACCATTAATACACAAATGGAGGTAATAAGCGCGACATACTCCCTCAAACGCAAGCTCCTTTCCAAAACACTAAAAGAGATGGCCCTACGCATTGGTAGATGAACCTTCTTAGGTTCTCTCGAACCAGCTACAAAAAAAATTCCAAATAATTTATACATCATATTTATACCATAAACCACCGAAAGGTGTCCACCATAATTTTAGTTAATGTATGCCACAAACATTCTAATTTTTTTCGAGAGTACCTCATGATATGCAATGAGGTCGTCATTAAGTTAATAAAATCCCAATCATGAGATGTTCGTGGGACCTTTCCAAAACGAACTCGAAATCAAAGACTTCAACGACTTCTTTGCCCATAAGCTTGCAGACTCAATAAAGGATATTATGGCAATGAAAGCAAGCAAAAAAGAAAGCCAAAGACACAAAGAGACGTAGTAATGTGGGATCTGAGTCTTCAATTCAACACATAAATTACTTCTCACAATTAATTTGGGGAAATGAGACTTTCAACCTTGTCAAAAGACCCGTAGAAAATTACATGTTGAACCCTAGGCAAGGACAAATATGGCGAGAAGTGTACCACGCCATGGCTATTCCATAACCTTTAATCCCTAAGTGGGAGGTGATAGGGAACAACCCTAGTAAATAGTGCAAATGTCATAAGTTAAAGGGTCATTACACAAATGATTTAAATCGTTGAAAAAAAGGAGATAAAGAGCCTCGTGTAAGAAGGGGCTTAAGAAGGTATATCTATGGTGAGTTGTATAGTTGTAGTGTTATATTTGTATGGTGACTCTCTTAGGGTGATATCTAGAGGACACCCAATGAGAGATAATGACAAAGGTTTGCCCAAGAGGGGGTATCACCTTGCCCCCAAAATCCCTTTATCGCCCAATCATGAAAAACATGAGAAAAGACATTTACGGGGAAGAGAAAAGTCAGAGCCATAAACTGAACATGAATTCCTTTGAAATGGGGATTCAACGGTCCATCATTGACTAAGTGGGAGATAACCCTTCTCAAGAGAACTCTAGGCCTCATAGGCCTCTATAAATATATATCCCTCATATGAGAAAAGGACATATCATTACACTTTAAATCATAACACTTAGCATGACCGTAACTCTAATGATCACACCCTTCATAAGCTTATAACTAAGAACATTGTCCATCAACATGGTGCCTCACCTCATATGAGCAGGACCACTAAACCACCATAAAACACCATCATACATGGCTTCTCATCATCACGGGTAAGCTCTAAACACCCAAATCGCTATAAGCGTACTAAGGTCTCTGAGTCCCCTGCTCTTGTAGGAGGAACACCCATACCTGTACTTTTTGACCAGTATAGTGGCACCCGTCGTAAGACTCCGATAAAACTAACATGGGCCACACCATTACTATAGCTCCCTTTAATTTACCCATAAGGATGGCCTACAAAACCCTAACTTTCAACAAAAACACCATTGTCAAAAACTTCGTCAGTGGAGGTAATTCTATATCGTCCCGAAGGGCGTAAGAAAAGACAGGTGTTTCTAGAAAATGTAATATCACTTGGTTTCCCTAGGAGCTCTTGAGGGAAAAAAGGGGTTAACATCATTTCCTCTACAGAGAATGCCCTTGTCATCAATGCTCGCGATGATGATCCCTTGGTCATCACGGTGCAGCATGGCAAGTGGGATGTCAAGCATGTCTTGATAGATTCGGGTAATTTTGCTGACATCTTATTCTGGAATGCCTACCATAAGTTGTAATAACCTAACGACATGAAAAAATTTAATGGTTCGTTAACGGGGTTGTCATGTGAATAGGTGGAAATAATTGGTAATGTAACCCTGGAAACCACGGGTGGCAAGGGCGCAAACTCTTGGATGATTGACGTCAATTACCTTATTGTGGACGCCTTGTCGCCATACAACATCATCCTAAGACGGCCTGTTGTATCTCCTAGTGAATTTTCTCTTTGGATTGGCTTCATTTAGAAAAACAACAACATGGAAAAGTTTCCAAGTATTCAAGATTGATCTAGATTGCTTAAGCAGTAAAAAGGACACGTGTTGGGTACGATGCTCCCGCATATTGGTACGACATTTGGACCTTGCTCAACTAGTTCTAGACTGTTGCGTTTTGGATTATATTCTGCGGAAGATTTGTTAAAGATTTTATTGTTATTGGTTTAACAATAGGATTAGGTGATTTGTTTGACAATTGAATGTAGATTAATTTATATTTAAATGGAGATTTAAATTTGAGTTCAAATTGAACAAATCATATCTTGTTGGAGATATTCAAGGAACAAATCAAATATTCAACACATTTTGCATTAATTCTGGAAGAAATCAAATATATTATCCAAGGAGAAAAGCCTAAAATTATTATGCTATATAAGGAGCTCAAAACCTACATTGGAAGCCAAGAAATACATTGAAGATTTTGAGTGTTATGGTTTTTTTTTAGTCTTTGTTATTTTGTATCTACACATCTATGTTTTAGTAACCTAGCATGAAAGGCTTTTCTAGAGTTGAGTAATAGTATTCAACATTGATTATTGAGTTGTAATCTCCAATCACAGGTTGTGTGATCGAGAAAAAAGTGAATATGTCTCATATTTAGGGGGAGGCTCTAAATAGAAAGTCATTGGGCAGTGTTACGAAGAAGCATTGAACAACATAGAGTTTGTTGTTGTTTGTAAGACTAATAGTACTAATATAATGATAATGATTTTCCTTTCTTGGATTGTGGACTCATCCCCCAAGGTATAGGTGTGGTTTCATCGAACTGGGTAAACAATTTATTATGTTCTTTATAGATTTTATGCTCTATCATCTATTAGTTGTTAGTATAGTGATTCTGGTTTATCTTATCAAACTTGTTTTTGAAGCATCGTGTTTGACATCTGTCCCCTGAGGAACATAATTTCAATTGGTATCAGAGCAGGCACCCTAGCCTGTTGGGTGAGCTCAAAGGAAGATAAATTATGTTCAAATGGACACAACGAAAGATGGATGATCAATCAACAAATCATCTATCTTGGACGGCACCAATAATGATTATTGGAAGGCAGTGATGGTGGTATTTCTCAAATCCATGGGCACCAAAGTATGGAAAGTTATGATAAAAGGATGGAAACATCCAGTGATCACTTCTAAAGATGGAACATCGACCTTAAAACCAGAAGTTGGATGGATTGATGTTGAATACGAGGAAGCTCTTGGAAATTCCAAATCTTTGAATGTCATCTTCAATGGTGTGGACAAGAACATGTTCATGTTGATCAACACGTGTTCAGTAGCGAAAGAAGTATGAGAGATTCTCAAAATTGCACATGAAGGCACCTATAAAGTTCTGATGTCAAGATTGTAACTTCTTACCTCTAAGTTTGTGAATCTGAGGATGAATAAATAAGAATCAATTTTTGATTTCCACATTAGACCGCGTGATATTGCCAACACATTTTTTGCCTTAAGTGAAAAGATGTCTGAAGAAAAGCTTGCTAGAAAAATTCTAAAATCATTACCTAAGAGATTTGATATGAAAGTAATTGTTATTGAAGAAGCGCATGACTTGAGTAGTATAAAAGCTGATGAACTCATTATTCCTTTCAAACCTTTGATATGTCCATAAATGAAAGGTCTAAAAAGAAAAACAAAGGGATAACCTTTGTTTCCAACACTGAAGGAGATCAAGGTGATAAAGAAGAGATCCTTTTAGATGTTATAGCTCTTCTTTAAGAAGAAAAAAGAAGCAGAAAGTACAAAGTTAAGAGAAGAGAGATAACACCAAAGATTTATAGAATCTCGATCTATATGAAATGGTATATTCCTCTTCCCAAGAATTCATCTTGATAGTATATAATAATGCTCGAGAGCTTTTAGAAGGTTAAACCCACATACCTGTTAGAACACATATTGGTTCTTAATATATCTTAATGTTTTGATGATAACAATAATGAAATTTTGTATGGAGAAAATATATACTCTAATTTTGTTCAAGTGTTTTTGTTTCAGATAACAGAATAAATATTCCTCTGAACGGAATATTCCTTTGAACGTTAAGCTACAACGCACAGAAGACTCTGAGCGTTTGGTAAAAAGCAAAGATTCAGAAAACTCTGAGCGTACTAAACTCAACACTGCAACTGCAGAGGCTCTGAGGATCAAAGCATGTAAGGCTCTGAAACATTAGTAACAAAGTGATACATTTGGATAACACGTAAGAGCGAAGATCTACTCTGATCTAAAGCGCTCTTCTGGATGAACAGTTTGTTAAAACAATCACGCTAGCACAGCTGCAGAACTCTGGAAGATAGTTACTCTGATAAGAAGAAAATGGAACATCATCAGAACTTTGGAAGAGAGTTACTTTGGTAAGAAGAAAATGGAACATCATTAGAAGATCTGGTGCAGGAAATATTTCCATATTTGTTCATTTGAAAAGATGTTGAACAAGAAAGAGTCATTGCCAAATTCATTGTCTACATCAAACGGTATTATTCCTCTTTTGTGTATGGCACAGGATTTCAGAATAAAAAGGATATCTCTGAATATTCCTCTTCTAGAAAGAAAGTCAAAGAAGATAAAAAGCTTGTGCACACTATTTAAGAAATGGGTGTATTTAAACAAGTCTTCAACATCAATTCTTGGTGGAAAAGATATACAATAACACACAACAATCATTCTTCAACGTACATATTGTTGCACCCTAAAATTTGACCAACCGGTTCTCCTATCTGACTCGTGGTTTAATTTCATATTCGCAAATCAGACACGTGATATTTGTGCACAAGCAGGGGATATCAGAGTTTACAGCTTGATTTTCGTCTATCAGATATGGCAGATCCAGTCCAGATCACCAGGGTTTTATTTTCGGGAAATTGTGCGCTCCTCGGTGATTTTTAGCTTGCACAGTGATTTTGAGGATATTCTGATGCCCGGGGATCTCTGTTCGATTCGATCTGGTCTCGTGCGCTCTTTTATGGGGGTCATTTGCATTCATCTGCATTTTTAGGATTTTTATAGACTTTTGTGGATTTTAGATAGGCTTTATAGGTTTTTCTGGAATTTAAATAGGGTTTTTGTATTTTTTAATAGTTTAATTCATTTTTTAGCATTTTATAGAATATTAATAGATTTTAAATTCATTAATAGAATTTAATAGATTTTTAATAGTCTTAATAGTTTTTAATCTTTTTTAATATAGTTTTTTTTCTTATTAAATCCATAAGTTGTTGTTAATAGGAATTGAGTGTTTTTTAGATATAGAGATTAATAGTTTTTAACTTTCTTTTATAGAGTTTATAATAGATAATATAGTTGTATTAGGGATTTAATAGAAATTTAATTAATTTTAGAGTTAATAGGGATTTAGTTTAATTTTCAGATTAGTGGGTTTATTAGTTTAGTTAACTAGTTTTTTTAATATTGTTTTGCAGTTTTTCTGAATTTTTTTATATGTTGAGTTTCGTTGGGCCCAATTGGGGAGGCCCAGTATTGCTTTTTTTGTCCAGATTCGTCCAAATATCCATCAAAGGTCCACCATCGTCCAGCCATATTCCAGCATTCTCTGGAAGATTCCAGAAAGCGCCAGAAAGCATCAGCTATAAATGCCAGCAGATGACACGTGTTAACAGAGAGAGGCCTCACGCGTTGTGCATGCAATCACGCCACCACAACTCAGAAACTCCCCCAATCCACGCCACGCGTCCCACTCAGCTGGCCCACACTCCCTCTCTCTGCCAGCTTGCTTGCCACTTGTCTTCCTCACCTCCTCACCGGAAACTCCCCTGACCGGCATGCAAATCCGGTGAACCCCCACCGCCGGCAACCCCAACCAACTCCGACCACCACCTGAACCACCAGAAAACCCAGAATCATCCTATCTTCTTCGTTCTCCCCCTTCCTCCTCCGTCACCTTCATCTGATCCCTCGCCGGAAACATCATCGTCGCCGGAATCTTCATACCTTCATACAACCTTTTCCAGAAATTCCTCAAACCTTCATACAACTTTTCCAGAACGCCATCTCCAGAACGCCATCAAACCTCCATAAGTCCTTCAATCCTCTCAGCTTCATCAAGATTCCTCGTTCTTCAACAAAGCCACCAAGATTTTCAAATTTCAGATGCGTCCAAATCGTCTTCATCTGGATCTATGAAGAACACAAGCGCACTCGTCCAGATCTCCAGATTCGTTGTCTGCTTCCAGGAGATTTCCAGATTTCTTCGCTCCAACCTTCATCTATAGCGTCTTCAGAAAAGTCCTTCAAAGAAGGCGAACTAATCCCCAGGTATGCTTTCTAAAACTCCTTGCGTGTTCTTCGTTAGATTGCGTTGCCTTCAACGATTCATAGATTGGTTAGGGTTTTGAGGGATTAATTGACGCGTGGTTTGTTGTATAATGTTGGGGGTTTGATCTTGGTAATGTGTTTGATAATGATTTAGAGCAGTTAGGCTTAGATTGATCATGTTGCTGGGTTGGTGTTTGAGGTTGCTTGAGATTTCTTCAGATAGGGTGAGGGAGAGGAGGAAGACGACCAAAGTGGCTAGGGTTAGAAGCGTGAACAGTGTTAGGGTTTGGGGAGAGGAATTGAGTTTTGTTCAGCAGGTGATTGGATTAGGGTTGAGGTATTGGGCTAAGCCCAAATGCGTATTACTGAACGCTGCCCCATTATTGCTTGTCCCACCCCCCTTAGCGTATGAGAGACAGAGTAATCAGTTTGGGCCTTAGGCCCTGATGGCTATCTACACCCCCTCGTTGAAGCCCATAGTGGAATGAACTGAAAACTTGCTAGTTCTGCACCCCCTCTGGGTTCACTTCAGTTTTTTTGTTTTTTTTTCTGGTTTCTAAGTCTGGGCCCCTGCGCCCTAATTGCTTTTAGCACCCCCACCTTCAGGGCCCAGCTAGAAATAACTCATAACCATTGTTGTTTAAACCCCCCCAGCTTTATTCCATTTTCTTTTAGGCTTAATTGCAACTTTGGTCCCCCTATTTTGTGTTTTTTTGAGTTTTGATCCCCCCATTTTAAAAACCACGATTTTGGTCCCTTTTTTAAGTTTCAAGATTAATATTAGTCCCATTATCATTTTAAGTCATGTTTTTAATGAGGTGGCGCTTTGAATGCTGATGTGGCATGGCCATGTCAATTAAAATGGTTTTTTTTAATTTAATTTAATTTCCATGTAATTAAATTAAATATTATTTTATTTTCACAAATTTAATAAAATAAAATTCAATTGTAAATATCATTTCAAACCCAGTAAACCCTATTCCATTTTCACATTAACGTGTTCATCTTCCATGAAAAGGTACAAATCCAATAAACGTGTTCCATTTTCAAACCCAGTAAACCTTATTCCATTTTCACATTAACGTGTTCATCTTCAAACCCAGTAAACCCTATTCCATTTTCACATTAACGTGTTCATCTTCAAACCGCAGTTCTATAACCTCCATTTTCATCTTCTTCCCATTGTAACCCAAACCTTCATTTTCATCTTCTTCTCATTGTAACCCAAACCAGTTCTATATCAAACCGCAACTCGCTTCAAATCAAACTGCAGCTCGCTTCCCGTCGTCTCCGAAATGGCAAACCGAAGTTACGTGTCGAGGTATGTTTCGTAACTCACCTTTGAATATAAAAATCCTAAACATGCAAATGGCGTTTGTGTTCTATCATAGCATATGAATTGTTAATACAAACTCGCGGTTTTATATATGGTTTAATTCAGCTGCTGTTTTGTTTTTATTTTGTAGGCCCTCTGATACGGAAGCTATCAGATTTAGAATACACCATAGGGGACATTTAATTCAGAATCCAGTTCTGTTGTATGTTGATGGGCTTGTAAGTGAAATGAATTGGGATTGGGATGTAGACTTGATGTCCTACATGCAAATTGAAGATTTGATCAAGAGTGAGGGGTATTGTAATATAAAGTGTTTATGGTATTGGAATCCTAATTTTTCATTTTCTAGTGGACTTCGGCCTCTTAACAATGACAATGATGTCTTAAGGTTAATGGAGGATGTTAGAGGATTTAAGGTAATTGATCTTTATGTTGAACACAAAGTTGAAGAAATAAGTATTGAGGATGTTATTTTTGAGGAGGATAATGGTGAAAAAGGCAATGGTGAAGGAGCAAATGATGAAGAGGTTAATGTTGAGGAGGATAATGGTGAAAAAGGCAACGGCGAAGGAGCAAATGATGAAGAGGTTAATGTTGAGGAGGATAATGGTGAAAAAGGCAATGGTGAAGGAGAAAACGATGAAGAGGTTAATGTTGTGGAGGATAATGGTGAAAAAGGCAATGGTGAAGGAGCAAATGATGAAGAGGTTAATGTTGAGGAGGATAATGGTGTTAGCGTTGATGAAGAGGTTAGCGTTGATGACATAGATGACGAGAGTGAAACAGATCCAGATTATAGCATGGGCAGTGAGGATGACGAGGAAGAGGATGAAGATTTGGAAGATGAAATTGATGTGATGAATTTAGGTGTTGATGCTAGTATAAATTGGAAGACTGTTTTACCTAATGCAGAAAAACCTTCAAAGTTGGATGTTAATTCCGATAATGGTAGTGATTCAGATGTGCTTCAAACTCCACCCGGTAGTGATGTTGAAGGTGATACGACAAAGTTTCCAATCTTTAGGGAACCCACACAACTTGAAGTAGGGATGATGTTCAAGGATAAACAACAAATCAAAGATGTCATAAAGGAGTATGCTATGGAGAACAAGAAGAATCTTGTATTTAAGAAAAATGACAAGAAGAGAATGGTTGTCAAGTGTGTAGATGGTTGTCCATTTCATATTAGGTTTAGCATGAGGACTACCAATCAATATTGGCAACTTGTTAGCTTGACTGATCGTCATGGCTGTCATAGGACAGCAAAAAATAGACAAGCTAAAACGGATTGGTTGGGTCGCCAATTTGTGTACACCATAAGACACACTCCTGAAATAAAAACCAAAGGGCTGATTGCAGAAGCTATTAAGAAGTGGGGGGTGAAGTTGTCAAAGGATCAAGCTTACAGAGCCAAGAAAAAGGCAATGGAATTAATTCAAGGTGCTGGTCGTGAACAATTCACACACCTTAGAAGCTATGGTGAGGAGTTGTTAAAGTCAAATTCAAACTCCACTGTTAAAATTAAGTGTGCTGATTCAGATGGTGGTCTTGTCTTTGAAAGAATATATGTATGCTTAGAAGCTTGTAAGGCAGCGTTTGCAACAACGTGTAGGCCTCTAATAGGACTTGATGCTTGTTTTCTTAAAGGGGACTTTGGAGGTCAGTTAATAGGTGCTGTTGGTAAGGATGGAAATAACAAGATTTATCCAATCGCTTATGCCGTAGTGGAAGCTGAAACGAAAGACTCATGGAAATGGTTCCTTAATTTGTTATTAGAAGACTTACAATCTATACAAGACAACAAATATGGATTTATATCAGATCAACAGAAGGTTAATTATAACTGTTATATACAATGCTAAGACTATTTTGTTAATGTTAATTTGAAAATTCTGTTATATATGCTGCTGCTATGGTACTTATAACTTGATACAATGATATATGCTTCTGTTATATATTCTGTTATACATGTTAACAATGTTGTATGAAAATTCTGCTATATGTTAACAATGCTATATGTTATAACTTGGTACTTATAATTTGAAAATTCTGCTAATATGTTAACAATGCTGTATGTTAATAACTTGGTACTTATAATTACAAAATTCTGCTATATGTTATAACTTGGTACTTATAATTACAAATAATTCTGCTAATATGTTAACAATGTTGTATGTTAATAACTTGGTACTTATAATTACAAAATTCTGCTATATGTTATAACTTGGTACTTATAATTACAAATAATTCTGCTAATATGTTAACAATGTTGTATGTTAATAACTTGGTACTTATAATTACAAAATTCTGCTATATGTTATAACTTGGTACTTATAATTACAAAATTCTGCTATATGTTATAACTACAATATTCTGCTATATGTTATAACTACAATATTCTGCTATATGTTATAACTACAATGCTATATGTTATAACTACAATATTCTGCTATATGTTATAACTACAATGCTATATGTTATAACTACAATATTCTGCTATATGTAATAACTTGGTACTTATAATTACAAAATTCTGCTATATGTTATAACTACAATATTTTGCTATATGTTATAACTACAATGCTATATGTTATAACTACAATATTCTGCTATATGTAATAACTTGGTACTTATAATTACAAAATTCTGCTATATGTTATAACTACAATATTTTGCTATATGTTATAACTACAATGCTATATGTTATAACTACAATATTCTGCTATATGTTATAACTACAATGCTATATGTTATAACTACAATATTCTGCTATATGTAATAACTTGGTACTTATAATTACAAAATTCTGCTATATGTTATAACTACAATATTCTGCTATATGTTATAACTACAATGCTATATGTTATAACTACAATATTCTGCTATATGTTATAACTACAATGCTATATGTTATAACTACAATATTCTGCTATATGTAATAACTTGGTACTTATAATTACAAAATTCTGCTATATGTTATAACTACAATATTCTGCTATATGTTATAACTACAATATTCTGCTATATGTTATAACTACAATGCTGTATGTTACAAAATTATGCTATATTACAAAACTCTGCTGTATGTTACAAAATTCTGCTATATGTTATAACTTGGTACTTACAAAATTCTGCTGTATGTTATAATATATGTTGTTGCTGTTATATAAGTACTTGTATGCTGCTGCTGTTGTATACAATGCTATATGTTAACAATACTGCTATATGTTATAACTTGGTACTTACAAAATTCTGCTGTATGTTATAATATATGTTGTTGCTGTTATATAAGTACTTGTATGCTGCTGCTGTTGTATACAATGCTATATGTTAACAATACTGATATATGCTGGTATTTCAGGGATTGATACCAGCTATTCTTGAGACAAGCCAACATGTTGAACACAGACTATGTGTTAAACACTTGTATGGCAATTGGAGAAAGAAATATCCGGGGATATTTATGAAGGAGGCTTTATGGCGGGCAGCTAGAGCCACAACAATTCCTGCTTGGGAAAGAGCAATGAATCATATGAAAGAGCTCAATATCAATGCTTGGAAAGACATGATGGATGTCCCAGCTGCATGTTGGACTCGGTCTCATTTCAAAACAGACACACAATGTGATTTGCAAGTCAACAATATGTGTGAAGCTTTTAATCGTGCAATCTTGGAGTATAGAGATAAGCCGATCATTTCACTACTTGAAGGAATCAAACATTACATAACAGTGAGAATATCTGCTCAAAAGGAGAAATTAAGTAGGTACACAGGTGTTATAAGTCCTAGCATTCAAAAAGTCTTGGAAAAAACAAAGAGGGCAGCAGAAGGATGGATTGCAACATGGCATGCAGATGATGACTTTGCAATATTCGGAGTTTCAAACGGTGTTGAGACATATGCTGTGAACTTGCTTCAACAGAAATGTGGTTGTAGGAAGTGGAATTTAAGTGGAATACCATGTTGTCATGCTATTGCATGCATATGGTATAACAAGAAAGAGCCCGAAGATTACGTTTCATCATTCTATAGGTATCAAATACTCGTATATTATGTTTATTTACATTCATCTTTTTTGAGCAGATATCTAAAATCATTGTGTCATATTGTCTAGGAAATCTACTGTTCTGGCTACTTATAGCCATATCATCATGCCAACCAATGGCCCACAACTATGGCCTGTTAATGTTGCTAACCCAATCAACCCTCCAGTCATGCGAAGATCTATCGGTCGTCCTAAGAAGAATCGTAACAAGGCAAATGATGAACCGAGGATAAGAGATACACTGCCTAGAACTCTTCAAACTGTCAAGTGCAAGAAATGTGGGAGTTTTGGCCATAACAAACGAACATGTAAAGGGAAGCGAGCTGCGGAGAGAGCGATTCCTAAAGGTGGCAACAAAAAATCTAAAAAAAATGGTGACAAGTCGGGCAAGGAAGCGGGAGAAACTGTTGTAGACGGAGGGTCGCAAGCACCGCCACCAACCCAAGAATAGTTCTATGTTTTGCTTTACTTTTTTTGATGCTACTATAGCATATGATTTGCTTTACTTTTTGTTAAAATATGTTGTCTTTAATGCTGTCGTCAATGTAATGATACATCGGTCTTGAACTTCTGTTGCAAGAGTCAAAACAGAACTTCTGCTGTTATGAAGTGTAAACGTTCACTGTTAATTTTTGATAACAGATAGCTTATGAAGTGTTCTTTACTACTGTGTCAAATCCTTCTCTAAATGTACTTCAAATGACCTTTTCAAAACAAACCAAAATATTCTGCATTGCTTCCTCAATGTGCTCCATGTCAGCTGCTACTAAGTTAAAAGAAAGAAAACAAAATTGAGAATCATTTGAAAGACTAATTTAATTGGAAATGTAGAATGCATTAAGAGTATATATCATTTGAAAGACTAACTGTTAGAATGGAATTAATATACTTAATAGTTTGGATAGTGGATCTAACTCCTCTTATTGAACAGAAATAAAGAACACTTGTAACTGGATTGAGACAACTGTTAGAATGGTCTACATTACACAAGGCCACGACTGGTTTTTGACAGGCTTTAGAATGGCTCCAACTTCTGATAGAGCCTCTTCATCGATTACAGAAGCTGCTAGTTCTTTTGCAGAAGCAACATTTTCCTCCACCTATATTTTATCAAATTTAGAACAGTTCATCCATATCAAGTGACTGGTCTACATTACACAAATTGTTCTTGAGTTATGGGGAAATTGTACTTAAGATATGAGAAACTCTAGTATAAGAAAACATTCTTGAGTAAGCCTTGTGTTCCCAGCACCCTACTATTGAGATTAATTATTCATTATAGTGGTTAATCAGTGATCAAATGAAAGAATATTTTTCTCATGAAAGTTGAAACTATGAAATAAAAAGCTGGAACACAGTATAGGTTCATAGCCAACCTCTGTAAACGTTTTGTCAGATTTTCTGGAGTAAGAATACTACAAAATATTTATGACACCTCAATCAACATAGCTCGGCAACATCAACTCTTACAATACTATTGAGTGCATGCCTAGTGGAATCAATATACTTAACTGAATCAATACATTACAACTGTAGTTCATAACAGTTTTCATGCTAACTAATCAAAACATTCAAGTCGCGTTACGCTGCTGCAACTGCTTTCCATTTGCAACCATCAGTGGAATAAACATCAAAGTAATAAATTGCAGAAAATTTGTAATAAACATCATTTGAAGACAATCAAAGTAACTACAACATA